>PVIU01002604.1:0-167139 GCA_004026605.1 Ondatra zibethicus | reverse complement strand
TGCTGGGTATGCAATGCCAGGCCACAAGGCGCTGTTTTACCTCTTCAGGAACTACGGGGCTGAGTCCCACAGCAGCTGCACCACATCCTGCCCTCACCAGCAAAGAAAGAGAACCATACACACAACCAGGTGAGATTTGTTTGGAGTTGCAAGGTTAACTCCACATGCTTAACCTTTGACCATATATACCTATCAGTGTATCAGCAAGTTAAAACAGAAAAATCTTTCATGTCATTAAATTTTCTTCTATTACATTTTGTTTATTCTGTGGGTGTGTACGTGTGTATGTATGTAGGGATGCATACAATGACCTGTGGGTGAAGGCCAGAGGACAACTTACTGGAACTGGTGGTCTCTTCCTCCCACATGGATCCTGGGAATGAAATTCCGATTTTCAGATCAACTGGCAGATCCTTCACCCACTGAGTTTTGAGGTCTATTTTTATTTGTGTATATATGTTCCTGGGAGTGCATGCACATGTGGGTGCCAAAGGAATCCAGAGAGGCCACTGGCTCTCCTGAAGCTGGATTTATGAGCAATTATGAGCCAACTGACATGGGCTCTTGGAGATGGAACTGGAAGATCCCCTGGGAAAGCAGGAAGCACTCTTGACTAGTGAGACATCTCTCCAGCCCAGAGCTATTCCTGCTTCAGTAATGATCGCTGCACATAGGTTCAGTTGGGATTTGGTGCATGTCTTCTCAATAGCAAGTGTCTAGCTCTGTGCCCAGGCTGATGCCCTCCTCTCATTGGCTTTCTCTTCTGTCTTTCAGTCTTCTCCTTGCTTTTAATTAGATTAAGAAAATTCTCTATGCATACTTTTTTATTTCCCTTAACTCTTTTTTCTGTTCATTAACTTTGGTTTTCAGTTTTAATAACCATACACAACTGAACAAAGAATGAAAACTGAGTGGACTAGAATATCCGTCTGAAGAAACCAGAGTTCCAAGTTTCGTTCTGAGAAATGAGGCTCTGTGTGTGTTTTTTGTTTTGATTTGTTTTTCTGTTTTTGAGGCAGGGTTTTGGTGTGGGAGAATTGTCTGTATTCTATTAATCATGTTTTAAATAAATGCTGATTGGCCAGGCAGGAAGTATAGGTAGGACAACCAGTCAGGAAGTAAAGGTGGGGCAATAAGAACAGGAGAATTCTGGGAAAGAGGAAGCCCATTCCTCCACAGTCCTGTCTCAACCACTTAAGAAGCAAGATGTGACCTACCCCGCTGAAAAAGGTACCAAGCCATATGGCTAACATAGATAAGAAAAATGGGCTATATAAGTTATAAGAGCTAATACGAAGCCTGAGCTAAAGGGGACAATTAGTTTATCATTAATATAGACCCTCTGTGTGATTTTCTTTGGGGCCAAACAGCTGTGGGACCTGGTGGGAGGACAGAAACCCCAACAAGCAGGCCCTCATGTTACAGAATGGCACCCAATATGGGGCTGTGGGACCTGGTAGAAGGACAGAAACCCTAACAAGCAGGGCAGGCCTTCATGTTACAGAATGGTGCCCACGTGGATAACTGCATCCACAAAAAGCCTGAGAAACCTTGGGAAAGAATAGAGTAAAGCATGTTTTCTTGGTAGCAGCAATTTCTTGGGTCTGTTCTGCTTGCTAAAGGCAAGCAAGCGCTCTCATCTAAGAGAGGCTTCCTGGCTCAGCTTTAGCTGCAAAGCCTTGCAGCTCTTTTAAGAGGTCCTGCCGTGAAACACTTGAATGATGTTGATGAAAAGCTGACCACATGCTTTTCAGTTTTTAGCCATAGCAGGAAAAAAGCTGCACCGTTTTAAAATGCCAGCTTTCTGGGCCATCCTGCCAGGGCAAACTCTGACTCTTGCAGGTAGGCGGTCTGACTATGGAGCATTTGAATGTGGTTTGTGAGCAGAATGCTGCAGCTTGCTTGCTGGCAGGGACCTTGAAACGCCATAGAGTTGTGGCAATAAACATTGCTCCAGCCGGTACCTCCGCCATGAGCCTGGAATCTCACAAAGCTAAGAAATGGGCTGGATCCAGCTGTCAAAGCCATGGCTTTAATCCTACCCATATTGCTTAGTAAATTAAAGACTCATGTGGTCAAAAAAAGAGAGAGATATACAGTAAAGATAGATTCAAAGATGAAGAAAACTTCTAAATGGTTTACTGTGTGTTTAAAAATATATGCAGGTTTGAAAAAAAGGTTAAAGTCCTTAAAATAAAAAAGAAAGAAAGAGAGTAGTTGGGTATGGTGGTACACACCTTTAATCCCAACACTTGAGAGACAGAGTGACTTCAAGGTGTGGTAGCACACACCTTTAATCCCAATGCCTGGGAGGCAGAGACAGACAGATCTCTGTGAGTTCAAGGTGTGGTAGCACATACCTTTAATCCCAGCACTGGGGAGGCAGAGACAGGTAGATCTCTGTGAGTTCAAGGACAGCCTGGTCTACAGAGTGAGTTCCAGGACAAAGATACACAGAAACCCTGTCTCAAAAAGCCAAAAATTAAAATAAAAGAAATAGAGTTTAAAATAAAGCCGCGTAAAGATGGAAAATACACAGAGAATCTTGATACTGTATGTTATTATGCTCTCTTTGAATTGTTTGAATACTGAGGAAGGAGCAACAGCTGCTAAAAGATATTTGCTTATAGATGCTGCTGAATTAATCCAAGATAGGTATTTTGAAAATACCTTGACTTCAAAATTGAAGTCAAAAGGTATATTACTTTGGAGAAGAGAGGCTGTGAATTCATTCTGAGTTAAGAAAAATCAGGTTTAATCAAGGAAGACCACCTGAGAAATCTCCAGTAGGAACAGATGGCCTGGGTGTCTGAGTTCTACATCCAGAACAGATTCAAGATGCTGCCTGAGGTGATCAAGGCTCACAGGATACTCCAGTCAGGACTTGATCATAACTCTAAATTTTCTTTAGGACCCCATAAGATTATCAGCACCCCCAAGCAGCCAGAAGTAGCCTGGAATACTACACCCACATTCCAAAAAATGGACTATGGATATTTTCCTTTGTTTAAAAAAAAAGAGGGGGAAGTGGTGCAGGAGAATTGTCTGTATTCTGTCAATCAGGTTTTAAATAAACGCTGATTGGCCAGGCAGGAAGTATAGGTAGGACAACCAGACAGGAAGTAAAGGTGGGGCAATAAGAATAGGAGAATTCTGGGAAAGAGGAAGCCCATTCCTCCACAGTCCTGTCTCAACCACCTAAGAAGCAAGATGTGACCTGCCCCACTGAAAAGGTACCGAGCCATGTGGCTAACATAGATAAGAATAATGGGCTATATAAGTTATAAGAGCTAATACGAAGCCTGAGCTAATGGGCCAATCAGTTTATCATTAATATAGACCCTCTGTGTGATTTTCTTTGGAGCCTGTCCTGGAACTAGCTCTTGTAGACCAGGCTGGCCTCGAACTCACAAAGATCCTCCTGCCTCTGAGAAATGAGACTCCTAAAACTACTCCAACCTCCACATTTTCTGGCTGCTGTTCACATGCTTTAACATTCCCACCTGGTCTCTATTAGCTGTGCTTTGTGTGTTTAAGAGACAGACCCCTTCCAATTTACCCATTTCCTGCCCATGGCCCTACACCTCCTTCTACCTGGAATCACTCTCTCTAATGAGTTTAATTGTTCTTTCATGAGGATAGTAACAATTCTCCATCTTCATCTATAAATACTTTATCCCTCTCTCTTTTAAAAGAAATCTAAGTTGACAGCATTTTTTGCCCCATTCTAACTCATGGTTAGTGTTGTTCCTTCAGAACTCACAGTGCCCACACCATGACTTTTTAGAATTCCTATTGGTTACCCATTAGCCTCGATCATTCAAACCCCCATTTCTCTACACCTTTGTCGTCGTCATTGTTGTTGCTTTGGGTTTTTCTGTTTTTGTTGTTTAGTTTTGTTTATTTAGTTGTGTTGTTGTTGCTGTTGGTCTTCACATTTTGTGTCTTCCTCTGAGCGCTTATGCTTGCAAGGTTTCCTGGGATCGATTTCCCACTCCACTAACCTTTGCTCAGCTGTGCTCATCACACCGTTCATCCTATGGCTGCTGCAGTGGATGCAGCTGTCATCTACAAAGCCCTAGTCAGGGTGTCTTCAAACATACCTCCTTTTTTACCCTCTGTTTTAAATTCTTCCTCTGGTTTCTTCCACACTTTAGTCATACTTATTAAAATTCCTTCTGATTGTCATATTCTTGGAGCCAGTTCTCCAATTTGTTGTCTTCTGACTTGCCCTTCTTTGATTAACTTCCTGTGTTTCTAAAGTTTTAGGATTGTTTCTAGGCTAGTCATTGTTTTTTAATTTAAAAATCTCTGAGAATTTAAGACATGAGTACTATATTTACATGGTCTCTCCTCTTCCCTCTTTCCTTCCAACTCCTCCTACATGTTCCAGACCCCCCCTCCCAAATTCACAACTGCATTTCCTAGAATTATTATTATTGTTTTACACATATGCATGTTAAAAACCCTACTGAGTCCCATTTAGCATCAGCCATAAGTACACAGGTTTGGGGCCTCCTTCCAGGGGTGCTTTATGTTGTGGATGCTGGCTGTGCACTTGCTTTGTATTTGTTCAGGACTCTTGAGATGCTATAGATCTCGGGTGAATCTTTTACATCAATTTCTCCATTACAGGATTCATATACAGGAAGACTGAAAATGACACCTGAAAATGAGGACCAAACTTTGTGTCTGAGACTCTCCCAGAAGATATTTCTGCTTTCATCCCTGTCCTCTGAGCCCTTTGAGAACCTCTATTTTCTGTAGGAGAGCACTCACCACTGGCCACTGCACATAACACGAAGGGCCCATCTCCTGAGCCTAGAATGGCATCGCACTGGTCTTAGTCCAGCTTCTCTGGCCTGAACAGTCCCTTCAGCATCCCGACCTTCTGAGGATTTACATTCCTGGTGTCTCCTCATCAGCCCACCCTCCTTCCCTTTGAACCTGGCACTGCACTTCTTCTGGGGTGGGTAGAGTGCTGCACACAGACTGTACACGGCTTTCTAGAAATTCCCTGACCCTGTTCCCACACCTAGAAATTACTATAGAATACAGTTTAAACCTGAACCTGTTTTACTGCTCAAGTTTCTAGAACAGAAGTCGCACACTTGCAATCTTGGGATCAGCCCAACCCACAGATGTGTTTTGTTTGGCCTAGACACTTTTGGCACACACCGTGTTTTTTTTAAAAAAAAAAAAATCTCACTTTGGAAGCCAACTCTTGGAAACTCCAAAGATTTCACATAACAATTTTTTGGTTTTTTTTTAATTTTTAAGAATTTATTTATCTATTTATTTACTTACTTATTTATTTTTTGGTTTTTCAAGACAGGATTTTCCATGTAGCTCTGACCATCCTAGAACTCACTCTGTAGACCAGGCTGGCCTTGAACGAAGAGATCCACCTCCCTCTGCCTCCCTGAATGCTGGTACTAAAGGTATGCACCACCACCAGCAGGCAACAATTTCTTTTAAAAGACTGGCTCTTTCTCTGTAGCCCAAGCTGGCCTTAGACTTATAGCAATCCTCCTGCCTCTGTGTCCTGAGTGGTGAGATTATAGGCATGTGTCACTGCACCTGGAATCTAATTTGTTTGTTTTCAAATGGAAAGACCTGGAGGTGGCAACAGTGAGTGGGGTTATCTACTACCTGGCTACAACCTGCTGGAGCGGGGAGTACCTCATCCCACAATCAGGCCACTGGTTCTCCTTCTTCCACTTCACATTGTCCACCCAGACTGTTTACACAGCCCCATGCATATTCTATTTTGCTATCCAATCTTATAATTAATTGTTTCAAGATTTCAAGTGGTCTAGCGGACCGGAAGCCCCATGAGGGCAAGAGCTGTGGCTGCCTTTGTTGTTGTTGTTGCTGCTGTTTTAGATGCCTACACAGTACCTAGAGGGTGGCAGCATTCAATATTTTTGTATTTTGCATGAATGAATTAACAAATAGACAAGCTATTCTAAAAATAAACAGCCCAAGAGTCCAAACAGTTCTGTGGCGGAAGCCTCTCCAAAGGGTTGGCAACAGTGAAGTCCTTCATGTTCACATCCTGAGACTCATCCTGTCTTAAGTAATCACAGGCAGAGATGGAGCAAGTGGAAGTTTGTTATTCATATCCCATATGGTTTTCAACAAGTCCCTTAATTTTCCTCTGCTGCCAATTCTCCTTTGGAGAATGGGCAGAAATACTTCCCCATTCTAGGGACGAACACTGAGACATCCCATGGTGCCTGGACAAGCTGTGCTATATGGACACGTGACCTAGCATTGGAAGGACTGATTTTATGTGGCCAAGTCAGCATGGGAAAATCTTAAGTGCACCTGGAAACAGACTGGGGTGTAATTTCCAGAGATGGCTTATTGAATGACAGCTTCCCCTTCGGTCCAGTGAGAAATTTAATTTGCCGAGGACTCAACACAGGAAGCATTTGCCGATTAAAAATATGTCTAAACAGATGTTCTGCTTAGCCTGGAAGAGGGATCTTAATGCAACTGTCATTATTGGATTTTCTTGGATTACTACTATCTGGAACCAGAGTCCAAATAGAAGGATGTAATTATTTATTATGGCCAAGAGTTAGGTATTTCAAGAGGAGCTCAGGGGCATCTGAAAGGATTTAACACACTGGGGGTGGAGTGAGTGGGGGTGGAGTGGGGGGATACAGGCCATTTAATTCTCTGGCTCTGGGAGTGACATGGCCTCTCTGAAAGAATGAAGCAGCCATTGCTACTCAGTATTTCATTTCCAGCTGAAGGCACAGCCATGCCATAAACAAAGCCACGACTGACCAAACTTCTCAAGCAAAGAGCTGTCGTTTTTACATTAGACAAGGGCTAACTCACACACTAGAAGCAAACACCCTGAATACACAGACATCTGCAAAACTCTCGCCCTGCAGGTAATGGCCAGAGTCCCATCTTGCTGGCCATTTGAAGACTCAGGAGCAGTTCCTGCTGAAAATTATCCTATGCAGTGGCTCTCAAACCTGGGTGCGCTTTAGAAACACTGAGAAAGGTGTTTTAAAAAATACAGTTATCTGCCCTTGCCCTGAACCTGTGACCCAACAGGCCTGGAGGCCTGGCACCTGCCGTTTTGAAACCTATTGAGGACAGAGCTCTGTGGAGTTTGGGAACCACTGATAACGCTCAAAGGCTGAGATGAAGAGTTTTAGGGGCAGTGAACTTAAGATAAACACCGCTGGTTACCTCCCGTGTGGCTCTGCACAGACATCCCCGCACCTGACTACTTCCTATAGCATGGCTGTGAGATAAGCTTGGAACCAGATGGAGACTGTCAATCACTGAGGTGAGGACAACTGTACAGAACTTTGGGGATTGCCTGAAGCCGAAGCAAGCTCAAATGGGTGCCTGGCGTTAGTCAGGCTCTGTGGTTATCTCCGGACACATGAGACATGACACTCGGCGATTCAGGTATGGAATGGCATTTTGGGATGCTGATGTCTGTGGGATCCTTGTTTTGGGGTGTAAACAGCTCCCAAAGGCTCTACAGTTTGATCCCGAATGGGAAAGAACCATGTTCTCTTATGAATAAGGTTCTAGATACCAGATTCTACTCGGCCAGCCAAAGGTGCATCCTTGCAACAGTTACACATGCCCTCACTAACAGCATCACAGACTCGAGTATGTGCTAAACTCTTAGCTTCCGAGAAGGGGCTGCTCTGATCAAGGCTTTATGGGAATGTTGAGTAACTGGCTTAGATAGAAATCAGTCCAAAGCTGCAGGCACAAATTCCCACCTTCAGGACTGAAGGGAACCACATAGTGCCAGGAACTTCTGCTAGAACTGAACCAGAACTCCCCTCAGACTCCCTCTTCTGCTCAGGTAGTCTCGTCTGGATTCGTGGGAAACAGGTGGGCTGCGATTAAAGAGAAATCTAGGGTTGGCATTTTGTATCTGCAATTCAAATAAAAACAAGATGTGTCCCTGGCAGGCATCCACCAGTGTCCTAGAGGGATGGGATGGGAAGGAGAGGGGGCAGGCTTAAACAACTTCCTTTACTTCAACTTCGGGTCTCGCTACTCCCCTAGATTAAAGACCTCCTTGTCTGCAACTGTGATGTAGTGTAGGGAGACTGACCTAGCCTTAACATTCATTGAGTTCTTCAGACAAGGCAGGGTCATTCCAGGGGCAGCCCTGTAGACCTAGCAGACTTCAGAGGTGTACGGGAGAGAAAGCGTTATCTTCACCCAGCTTCAAAACCCTCCAGCATCTGCCGCAGTGCTGGCCGTGTATGCAGCCCAAGCAGACGTAGAATTTTAATGGGCTGCAGGAGGCTTATTCCTTCCTGTGCTCTGTGCAGCTGTGGAACAGCTGTGGAATCTCAGTCCGGGGTTGATGATGCGCTCAGTGCTGATATTATCGTTCCTAGAGGGGAAGGTGGGAAGGAAGAAGCGGATGGAGGCTGAAGCGGCGGTATATACTGTGATCCCAGCATTTGGGGAGGCCGAGGCAGGAGCGTCTTGAGGTCAAGGCCAATCTAGACTACACATTGAGACCATCTCCAAGACAAAACAAAAATGGAAAACTGAGCTTCACTTATCCTTTGGGAGTCTTGGTTATGCACTTTATATGAATGAGTATCTCTAATTCTCTCCAAGCTTCAAATGAGGAGTTAGAGTAGTATGTCATAGCTACTAATGAGGAGTTAGAGTAGTATGTCATAGTTACTAAAAGGCTGAGCTGGGGTTCAAATCCAAGTGCTTCTGACTCACCTTGCTTTTTTGATTGGGTGATTTTCATGCCCCCCAAACTAGTAAATACAAACACCCCAATGCTATCTTTTGCTGATAAAAACATGAGATGTAATAACAGTGTCCTACACAGTCCAGCAAGCAGCCTGCTTGGTCTTTGGAAGCTCAAACCAATGTTCACATTCAGTGGAATCTACTCCCATCTCTTTAAACTTAGACATTTGGCTTGAGTTAAATGTGAAGAAATAGTATTATTAGGGTTCTGGTCCAGGCCCGAAATGGATGCTTCTCTTGTGCTTTCCCCATTTTGATGAGTAGCCACCTTGCTGTAGACTTGGATCATTGAAGGGGAGGGGGCAACTAAGTGATCTAGACCATCCATCCCAACCTTGCTGCCAGAGTGTAGTCAAGAGAGTAATCCCAGTGTGAAAGAGCCACCCCATTGAGCCCAGTCATGCCACAGAATCATGAAATGTCATTGTCTGAAGCCAAGGTCAAGGACGGTTTTTATGCAACAGTAAATCACATAAATAGGAAAGGGAAAATTCAACATGGCACCTGTGCTGTTTCAGTGCTATGTCAGCTCCCTCCAGCTGTTTCCCCATGTTCTGTGCTCCATCTTCACAATGAGCACTGCTTGTCTACAGCCAAATGAAGGGTCCCTGAGTTTGTCTGAAACCTGAGAAGCTGGAGATAGCAAATGCTGGCATCATAAAACATGGATAAACCAAGCAGGTACCGACCTGGAAGCTTCACCTTAGAGGCTAGCTTTCATGGTACTGTAAGGTGCTACCAGGGGAAAAAGTAAGCCACAGTCTTTCTTAGCCAGATAAGAACTTTGTCAGTTACAATAATTATTGTCCTGTTAAGATACGCCCGCTGGTGCAACAGTGGCATAAATATTACGAGAGTAACCAACCATTTTCTGGTTGGATTTAAGGCCAGCTCCATGAGTTGGAACCCATACTTGGCACTGTTATTGGAATCAAGTACCTGTTGTTATATAGAAAATATTTCCTAGGGAAGAATCTACTAATGCTATTCTGCTTAAAGGCCATAGTATTAAAATAACTCCTGATGAGTTGTTGCTGTACCCATAGATTAGTATATCACTTCTTCTTGCAGTTAACACAGACTCACAGCTACACAATGTGCAGAGAAGAAAAGATTTCTGAGTGCTCAGCCCTAAATGGACATCTACATCACACTCCTCCCCACCCCCAACCCCAAGACTCAGGGATCGCTGCGGAAGAGTAGACAAATTTTAAGGACCCAAGTAGATGTATGACTATAAGGAAACCATGTTTTCTGGATACAACAGAGCAGAGGCTTATATGAACTCACAGTGATTGTGACAGCATGCTTAAGACCTGCATGATCTCAGGCCAGACAAAATCCCAGTGTGGGGGGTGGGGTCCAAAGTCCCACTCCTAGCCGAGAAGCTATTGGCATTTGATAGCTGTTGGGAGGGAGTTAATTTTCTTTAAGGGTGTGACCACGATTCAGGGCAAGCTCCACACCCAAGAATAATTGGGCAACGTACTAAAGTCAATAGGTTAGAGAGAGAGAGAGAGAGAGAGAGAGAGAGAGAGAGAGAGCATGAAGTGAAGTTGGATGGGGTAGAGAAAGGTGTATCTGGGAGGAGTTAGTGGAGAGGGGAAAAGATAAGAAACTGCATTGTATGAAGTTTTCAAGTTATTAATAAAGACATTGTTTTAAATAGCAAATAAGCAAAGCAGAAAAGTACATGTTTTATTTATTTTGATTCTTTTGAGACAAGATTTTGCGTAGTTGAAGATGACCTTGAACTTCTGATCCTCTTGCCTCTACCTCCCATGTGCTGGGATTACGGGCCTGCACCAAGACACCTAGTTTATGTGGTGCTGGGAAACAAACCTGGGGTTCGTGTATGCTGTGCAGGCAGGCACTCTACCAACTAACTATAGCTCCAGACCAAAAAACAAAAAAAGAAAGATTCTAACAAGGTCTATCTGTTTATGGTCCCTGTACAGCTGAAAACAAATGCAGGCCCTCCAACAAGCATGGTGGGGTAAAGTGAAGAATCTGCTTCTCTGTAAAAGAAGGTGATTTGAATAAGGGGGATCAGCAACCCAACAGGAAAATAAGCAAAGGATACAAAAAAGTGAACTACTAATATGAACACCCAGATCACTAGAAAACACCGGAAATGATGCTCAAAACCTTTAGCAATCAGAGAGAAACATAAATTAAGTAATCATAAGCTATTGCTTATTGGGTTAGTGAGGCTCTGGGGAAAGGGACAACCCTTGTAAGTTACTATGGAAACATGGATTGTTATTCCTGGAGACACTCAGTATTGCAACATCTATGAAAAAACATACTAAGTGGGGCTGGAGAGATGGTCTAGTGATTAAGAATACTGCTCTTGCAATGGACACAAGT
Source organism: Ondatra zibethicus (assembly GCA_004026605.1). NCBI lineage: Eukaryota > Metazoa > Chordata > Mammalia > Rodentia > Cricetidae > Ondatra > Ondatra zibethicus. The sequence goes on along the minus strand of PVIU01002604.1, from coordinate 155,994 downwards.
TTGGTTCCTAGCATCCAGGTCAGATGAGGTACTCACAACTATATTCTACATGGCCTCCCACCCACCCACCCCAGGTCTGCTGTCTGTCCTTGCCTCATGGATCATCTCCATCTCTGAGACACAGTTCCCCAAATCTTTCTTCCCAGCTCCAGAGAATCCAACACTCTCTTTTGGTCTCCATGGGCACCTACCCATAGATTTATACCCTCGCAGAGACATAAATGAATACACATAGTTAAAAACAAAAAAATAATTAAATCGTGCTAAGTAATGTGTTTGTTGCAGACATAACTCATAGCAAGGGCTGGAAGGGGAGTGAATGGTAACAAAAAGGAAATAATTGGATAAATATTATCCATACTAGGAATATTTTGCAAATATCCAAAGGAATAAACTGATCATTAATCACAAGTATTTTGGAGTTTTCCATGAGAGATCAATGACAAAGCATGATGAATGAAAATGTGTATGAAATGGACTCTCTGCTCCTCTCTGTTCTAGAGACAGGTACATCTTTTTGTGCAATGCCAGTCTCATTCATGAGACATGATGGTGAAGGTTGGAGTGAACAGATTTGGCCGTATTGGATGCCTGGTTACCAGGGCTGCCTTCACTTCTGGCAAAGTGGACGTTGTTGCCATCAATGACCCTTTCATCGACCTCAACTGCATGGTCTACATGTTCTGTATGACTCCACCCATGGCAAGTTCAAAGGCACAGTCAAGGGTGAGAATGGGAAGCTTGTCATCAAAGGGAAGGCCATCACCATCTTCCAGGAGCGAGATCCTGCCAGCATCAAATGGGGCGATGCCGGTGCCGAGTATGTTGTGGAGTCTACTGGTGTCTTCATCAACGTGGAGAAGGCTGGAGCCCACTAAAGGGTGGGGCCAAAAGGGTCATCATCTCTGCCCCTTCTGCTGCTGCCCCCATGTTTGTGATGGGTGTGGACCATGAGAAGTATGACAATTCCCTCAAGATTGTCAGCAATGCTTCCTGCACCACCAACTGCTTAGCCCCCTTGGCCAAGGTCATTCATGACAACTTTGGCATCGTGGAAGAACTCATGACCTCAGTCCACGCCATCGCTACCACCCAGAAGACTGAATGATCCCTCTTGGAAGCTGTGGAGTTATGGCCATGGTGCTGTCCAGAACATCATCCCACTGGTGCTGCAAGGCTGTGGACAAAGTCATCCCAAAGCTGAACAGGAAGTTCACGGGCATGACCTTCTGGATTCCTGCCTCCAATATGTCTATTGTGGATATGACATGCCGCCTGGAGAAAGCTGCCAATTATGGAGACAACAAGAAGGTGGTGAAGCAGGTATCAGAGGGCCCACTACAGGGCATCCTGGACTACACTGAGGACCAGGTTGTCTCCTGTGACTTTAACGGTGATGCCCACTTTCCACCTTTGATGTTGGGTCTGGCATTGCTTTCAGTGACAACTTTGTAAAGCTCATTTCCTAGTATGATGATGAATTTGGCTACACAACAGAGTGATGGACCTCATGGCCTACATGGCCTCCAAGGAGTAAGAAGTCCGCCCTGGACTACCCATCCCAGCAAGGACACAGCAAGAGAAAGGACCTCAGCTGCTGAGCAGCCCTTGTCCCAACTCAGCCCCTGATACTGAGCATCTCCCTTACAGTTTCTATCCCAGATCCCCAGAGTCTAACAGGAGGGTCTTAGGGAGCCATACTCTCTTGAATACCATCAATAAAGTTGACTGTACCCATAAAAAATGTGTATAAAATGGAATTCTTTTTTAAAAAAATAATAAAAACTATAAATGTATATATGTTGATTGCATGCATATATGTACATATATGTGTTCATATAACAACACAAATGTGTTGTAGAACATTAGCTATATAAAGATGTTACATTTGTTTATATTGCAGAATATTACTTTAACTGAGTAAAGGTGTGCTACATTCATTTATGCTGACTTTGTTAAGCATGTAAAGATGTATTGCAATTGTTTATGCTGCATTTGTTTAATGTAAAGATGTGTTGGCTGTTTCACCTTGCCTGTCTAAGGCACCTGATTGGTTTAATAAAAAGCTGAACAGCCAATGGCTAGGAGGGACAGGAGGAGCTAGTGGGCAGACAGAATAAGTAGGAAGAGAAATCTAGGCAAAGAAGAGAAAAGAACAGAGAGAGAATGAGGGACATGCCTGGGTCCAGAAGTCAGCCAGCTACACAGGAGAAGTAATGGAAGCAGGACAGAAAGAAAGAAAGAAAGAAAGAAAGAAAGAAAGAAAGAAAGAAAGAAAGAAAGAAAGAAAGAAAGAAAGAAAGAAAGAAAGAAAGGTAAAAATCCCCAAGACAAAATATAAATAAAGAAAAACAGATTAAAGAGAGTTAAGCTAAGGCTGAGCATTCAAAACTAGTAAGTCTCTGTGTCTTGGTTTAAGAGCTGGTTGGTGGCCCAAAAGAAAACCCTTCTACACAAGTGCATTCAGGAAAACATGTAGGTAGGTGAAGACGACATCATCATCTGGGAAGAACAGACGGGTGACTGTGGGGGAAGTAGCCAAAATAAGGGCAAAAGACTAGTACATGGTGATGCCAAGCCATTTAGGCACTTGTAGGAATGTATATGAAGTTTTAAATATTTACATATGTATGAGGAAATAATGTTGAGGCAAAATCATAAACTATAACAAATAATGATTTCTATTTCATCCCTACAGAGGCATTTTTAAAACATTGGATTCCAGCATTTGCAAATGATTCCTTTGTGCTACGGTTGATTCCAGCCCTGCTCTGAGCAGGAAACACTTCTCCAAAGCTGAGATACATCATCCAGGCACCTTCAGAAGCTCTTAGGGCTGCCTGGTCCTTGGGCCTCTGAATCTTGGCATGTAGAGAGGCCACAGGAGTGCTTCTGGGAAGACCTTAGGCTGGCTCCTAGCAACCACCTTATCACTCTCTGGGCAGCCAAAGACTCCAGACCACATGGCTTCCCACCCCTACCACAGATCTGCTATCTTTGCTTGCCTCATGGGCCCTCTGCTTCTCTGAAACACACAGTCCCCTGAGTCTTGTATTTTCTTCTCAGGCCTTCAACTCATAAGCCAGGGACAACCTAGAAGGCAGAGTTACCCTGCCTTTCCATGCCCCACCTCCACAGCAAGACAGCTTTCCATACCCACCCCAATCCCCACCCCAGCCACAGCAAGACAGACCACCAAAGGAAACATTTCTCGGGCACACCCACTGCTGACTGTGAGCATGCCAGATCCAGCCGCTGACACAGGAAGGTCCAAGCTTCAGAAAAGACACTGAAAGCTGGGATCTAGGGGTGTTGTGGTACCAACTGATGGGGCACAGGGTCTTCTTTGGGACTGATGGTGAAGGCCTGAACTAGACGAAGGTCACACCACACTGTCAATGTGCCTAATGCCACTTGACAGCATACTTTGAAATGGTTTAAGTTCTCGATTTAGAGTATTTATCAAAATTTGCCATAATTTGAAAGAAAAATAAAATAAAGGGCCCTCAGAGGCCTGGCGGGGCCTCACATACATTACCCTTTCTTGCCGCCTGGACGCTGGTGTTGGAGGCTGTAACATTTGGCCACCTTGCAGATGGCTCCTCAAGCCCACCTGAAGGAAGACAAGAAAAGAGAGATAAGAACACATCAAGGGAGCAAACCTGGTCACTGGGTGACAATCAGAGCAGCAAGGATTTGATCAACTAAGGTTTATTGGGTCAATAAATGCCCCCTTTTTATACAACCACTCACAAATTAGTAAGACCACCATCTCGCTTGGCCAGTCAAGGATGCCCTGGGTGGAATTTGTAGAGTTCATGGGGAGTCTAGATCGACTCGTTATCCAGCTAGAGAAGACGGAATGAATTCACAGGGACACACAGAGTCAGATCCACATAGGTGGAGGACAGTGTGGCCACTGGACTCCTGATGGAGCTCCTCACTGTGGCACTGCTGTCCTGGGCTTTCCCTTTGGGTCTGGTTCCCACACAAGGAGAAACTTCTTTAGAAAACTGCTGGGGTTTCTTTATAAACTGGACTCTGTTGACACTGCCAGCACGGGCAGTAAGGTTCAAAGTGTTTGTGGACACCCTGTCAACATTCACCTCCCCCAGAAAGATGTCAGTCTCCAGGTACTAATCGATCCTTCTGTGTGCCGGGTACAATCCCAGAAACAGATTCAGCCAGGAACGAGGCAGACAGGGTTCCTGTCTCAACACTTGTACTCTCTAGATGACGAGCTAGGTATAACAGTTGAGGAGCTAACTGCAAGTTCTGAAGACCAAACTGAGCATGTGCTGACGGGAGAGGCTAGGGGCTTCTGGGAGTGAAGAATGAGAAGGGCCATCAATGGATTCTGGGTAGGGCACAAGGAGCAGATCTATGTTCAGGAGATACAATGACCACGAAACCATATCAAAGCCTCCAGAGGAAAATCTGCTGGCAAACAAGAAGGCATTTTTTTTTTGCATTGATTGAGAAACTTGAAACTTATAAACAACCTTCCCCTAGCCCCTTTGCCCCATTAGAACATTCTGGGATACATAGAGTATAACCCCATTTTTAAGAAGTCAAAGCTGAGGTGCATGTTAGTGAGCCCAGGACATGGTCTCCTGGGCAAAAAGCCAACACTTATCCTGTGCCTCCACTGCATGGTAGAGTTTGGCAGCACGTTGTCCAATGGATACGCTGTGTCCAGGTCTACGCCAATGGAGGCAGCGTGCGGCCCTGGCACCAACTCCTGAGAGGCAGACTGCTTCATTCATGGCTGTGACTCAGGCAGGGCCGGCAGCTGCCCTGGTCTCCTGTAGAGAAAGCACCCAACACCAGGCGGGGACAGGAGCCTCCCTGCATCCTGCCTGGCTGACCGCTCAGAATGCGCTCACACAGCCCCTGCAGCTGCCGGGGTCTGCGCTGCCAGCTCCCGGCCCTCGGGTATTCCAGTTGCGATATCATTTCCTCTCAGGCTAAAAGGTCAGGGGAAATCCTGACGGTATGAAGTCGTTCCGCAGCACAAGAATGTGCCATCTGCAGAGAGAGGCGGGCCGCCGCCAGGCTCCAGGTCCAGCCTCCACCCCACGGGCTGCGCAACTGCTGCCGAGAACCTGGGCGTTAGCATCTTTGGTCTGTCAAATGGGCTGCTGCGGGAACCAAATGAGGTAATGGGTTTGTTTAGGTTTGTGTTCATTCAGAAAATATGCATCTGACACCTGCTATGTGCCAGATTCTGTTACTACTGCTGCAGGGGCGACCTCAGGAAATTATAGCCCGGTGGAGGGGAGGGGGGGAAAAGGAACAAATAGAAGCAAAGTATTTAAGTTGGCTGTCGGTGAGTGCTAGGAAGAGAAAAGGGGTGTTCCAGGGTGCCATTTCATGTAAGAAAGAAAAGAAGTCTGAAGAGACAAAAATCTATAGCTATCTGGGAAAGGGCATTCCAAACTGAGGATACGGCAAAGGCCCTGGGGTAGGAATGTGCTTGGCAGGAGGGAGCTGGTGTGCCAGGAATGGGATGAAAAAGACAGAGAGCCTCAGTCATCAGCATCTGCAGGACCAGCTAGTGTAGGGCCTTACAGGCATTCTCTGGACTTCAGCTTTTATTTCGAGTGTCCTAGACAGGATTCCGAAGACATACAGACAGCCACGTCTGCTTTCTGTATAACAGGAGTTATTTATGGTGAACAAGAGGGAAGCATGCGAGCTGAGATTTAAAATAAGTTTCTGTATAGCAGTGGGAGCCCAGCATAGATATATGTCAGTTTCATCCTCTTTGGCTTCCCAGAAATGAAGGGCGAGGGGACAGGAAGAAAGATCTGTGAGTTGTGTCTGGCCATGTGCCTGGTTCAAGATCAGCTGGAGGCAGTTAGGATGGTGGTAAAGGCTGGGGCTGTGCTGGAGGGAGCCAGGCCAGGAGGGGTGGCACTCAGTTCTATAGAAGGCAGAGGACTCAGTGGGCTTCTCTGCTTCCTTTGGCTCCCCAATGCTGGGGCTGGATAGGTGAAAAGCTTCGGAGTTGGATGAGACACAGCAGTCTAAAGGCATCTGTGCTAACTAAAGTGCTAACCATGGTGTTAACTACAAGCTGAGAATGTGGCTAAACACTCTCCTCTCATGGGTTTAAGACTTCCAGTCTCATAAAGACCTGAGGATCAGAAACCACACGCCAAGAGGCAAGATGCCCTGACCGCCCTGAGGGTACAGAGGTGTCAGTCACAGATGGTGCTTGTCCCCCTCAGACAACACCCCCACATCAGAGCAAGAACAAGTGAGGTGCCTGGGAGAGATAGGCAACTCCGAAGGGCTCGGAGCCTCGTTTGGGCATCTGTGAGAGGACACCTGACATTAGCGACAATGTTAGTTAAGACCAACTACAATGGAGGCACGTGTCTGTCACCTCAGTGCTCGGGAGGCAGGGCCAGAGGATCAGGAGCCCAAGGCTAATCTTAGCTATATAGCAAATTCAAGGCCAGTCTGGGCCACAAGAGATCCTGTTTTGTCAAAAGACAAACAAAACACCACAACCAAACCAAACAAACAAACAAAAAACCAAGAGCACAAGTCCCTCATCTGATCTTATCCTCTAGAGGTGAACATGGTGTCTTTTTCCTCAGAGGGACACCAGGCCCAGACTCCCGGTTCTGTTTGGAATCCACTGCGAGTAGATGAGTGGACAACCTTTGCCACTTCGCCGATGAGAACCCTCCTACTGCATTTGAGGTGAATTCCCACTTTGTGGGTGGTGGCGAGGCCTTTAATGGCACGGTCCTCTCAGGCTCCTCTGCCTTGCCCCTTGCCTCCACTTCCACAAGCTGAGCCACACTAAGCCGTAGGGACTGGGTTTCCTTTTTTCATTTTCCTCCTTTATTTTTGTTGAAACAGGTCCTTATTATACAAACAGGGCTAGCCTTGAATTCAAAAGCCTTCTGCCTCTGCCTCTGCCTCTACAGTACTAGAATTACAGACATGTACCACCTCACTGTTTTCCTCTTAAGCATCTTCTTCAACTACACCCCCCTCTTGGGCCTGGCTAGATCTTGCTGGTTCCTCAAGTCTCTAACTGGACACTTTCTCTGGGGACACAGCAGCCTGGCACCCCTACTCTTCCTGGTCGTTAAGCCCATATCCTCTGAGCTTCCTCAGCCATTCACCATGCCCATGGCTCTCACTACACATCCCTGGCATCTCGGAGGCTGAAGAGATGACTCAGAGGTTAAGAGCACTGGCAGCTCTTCCAGAGGTTCTGAGTTCAATTCCCAGGGACCACATGGTGGCTCACATTCCTGGCATCTCTTTAGTGCTCGGCACAACCCCCTTGCTAACATTTGAGATTTAGTACCATAAAGGAGAGGGCATACCACCTGGCATGAAGCAGGTGCCCAGTTACATAGGCGATGGCTGAGCCAGGGAGCAAAAGACTGGGACAGCTTGATGGTGACGGCAATCGTTTCCAGCTCAGCTTAATGCTGGGTAGGGAGAAGGAGGCAGCTATTGAACTCTCAACATTGGCTGCAATCTTAATTACCTGAGAAGCCTTTGTAAAAAATACTGAAGCCTGCTGCCCCCCAACTCCTAGCCTCAGAAGCTCTGTTTTAATTAACCTGTGCCATGGTCTGGACATGGGGACTTTGAAAAGCTTCACAAGTGATCTGAAGGCACAATCAAGGTTGATCACTGCAGCCAGGAAAAGAGGCATATACTCAACCAGGCAGTGGTGGTGGCGCACACCTTTATTCCAGCACTCGGGAGGCAGAGGCAGGCGGATCTCTGTGATCTCTGTGAGTGTGAGGCCAGCCTGGTCTACAGAGCAAATTCCAGCACAGCCAGGGTTACACAGAGAGACCCTGTCTCAGGAAAAAAAAATAGTTCCTGCATGTACATATCTGCACCATATATGGAGGTCAGAAAAAAGCGTTGGACCCCCGGGAACTGTGAGTTTCCCTGTGAGTGCTGGGAATTGGAGCCTGGTCCCGTGGGAGAGCAGCAGGTGTTCCTAACCAGAGCAATCCCTCCAGCCCTTGTGTGATATTCTTTTTGTTTGTTTCTTTGTTTTGTTTTTTTAAGATAGGGTTTCTTTGTGTAGCTCTGGCTGTCCTTGAACTCACTCTATAGACCAGGCTGGCCTTGAACTCAGAAATCACCCTGCCTCAGCCTCCTGAGTGCTAGAATTAAAGACATGCTCTACCACTGCCTGGCTAACCTTGAATGATATTCTTAACAACTGATCCCTTTCTTTCCAATCTCACTAGGAACCAAAGATGTAGCGTTGGGGTTGGACCCATACAACTCTAGAAAAAGCTATGTGTCAGCTGACAGTGGTGGCTCACCCCTTTAATCCCAACATTCAGGAGGCAGAGGCAGGGGAATCTCTGAGTTCAAGGCCACTCAAGTCTACATTGTGAGTTCCAGGACAGCCAGGGTTACACAGTAAAAACCTGTCTCCAAAAACAAAAGGCAAAAAAGAAAAAAAGAAAAGAAAAAGCCATATGCCACCCATAGAACAAGGAAACTGTTCCTTAATAGGCGAGGCTGGGGCAGAAACTGCAGGTTTAAGAGCTGTAGAAGATGGACAGGAGCTGGGGAGACGACTCCATCAGCGAAGGGCTTGTCTTGCAAACACCAGGACCTGAGTTTCACCCCAGAACCCATGTGAGAAAGCGTGACGGCCAATTCACCCTTACACTGAAGGGACTGAGACCGGAGGTGCCTGTCTCACGGGCCAGCCAGTCTAACCTACTTGGCAAGCTTCAGGTCTGTGAGAGAGAGACTTTATCTCAAAGGAAAGACGGACAGTGTCTGAGGAATCACACCTGGGTTTGTCCCCTGGTCTCCACATGCACACGCACACACTAACATGTACATGTACATACACACAAACACATGCAAAACAAACAAGCAAAGAGAAAACAGAAACAATCTGATGCAGAGAAAGACTGGAGACAAGCGGATACATTCATAGAACAGGCGTGTATTCTTCCTAAGGAATGACTGCCAGACAAAAAAGGTACACACACACACACACACACATCATGCATGTATGCATGCACATACACGGGTATGTATACACATACATACAAATATATCTTACACATTTGACCATTGTTTAATTACTTCTTCAGTGTAACAATATGCAAAGCCTTGTAAATTTCATTAGTCACAGGGTTTTATTCAAACTGTCTCCTTTGCATAAGAAACCCAGACTTACAGCTGGTCTCTGGGAAAGAAAGCCCTCCAGGCCTTGAAAAGAGAGCTTGGCCTGTCCAAACTCCCTCTGAAATACAGTGGAGGTCAACGGCCCGTGATGCATGAGGCCAGACTGAAATGTCCCCAATCAGCATCTGCAATTCAATCCCACACTTTGCTTTATGGAACAATTCACTGAATTCCAAGTTGTTCTTTTTTCTAATTCACCATATAATTCACCTCCCAAGTTCAATTAAGAAGCAATCTGTTAGCAACTTCAGGAGCAAGCTGCTTTTCTTTGGGAAAGTCCAATTTTCTTCCGCTCCCAACAAAAAGTGCCTTAATTACATGCATCATAATAGACACTGGTGTACACAAAACGCCCTTCTGCTATAATTAATGAAACATCAACGGTCCACACCCAAGGTATCCAGGCAGGGAGAGACAAGCTCCTTCAAACCAAAGGGACGGCACCTTGTTTCATAAGTCAATATTACCTATTTAAATAATAGTGACTATGAATATTCATTAATATGGAAATGCATAAACAAAACTTTAATTACTCTATCCTTCATTCTTAAACCATAAAATTACTTGATCCCTAGTTTTCTTAAACACAGTAGCTACTGTTTTTAACTGCATATTATTTTAGGTGCCCTTATAGATAATTATAGCAGAAATGCCTTTGATTTACTTTCAGAAAAAGAAAAGGAAGAAACAAAAAGCAAAACTCAGCACAAGATCCTAAAAACCAGTTTACCAGCAGCCTATTCATCCCAGAAAACCCCGCAGAGCAACTGCCCTGGGCAGCTCAGTGCAAGCTCCTGCCCACATAGCCGGCCAGCTTCATGGCATCTGAGCGCTAATGGGTTGGCATAAACAATGAGCTCATTTCAGGGAGGGGTCAAGCACTTGGAAAAACCAGTACCTGAATTTTACACAACGGTAGGCGCCTGTGAGCTGAGACTTAAGTTTTGAGAGGGAGACATCTGTGTGCAGAGAGTAACAAAGAAACCCAACTTCAAGTCAGTCAGTCCTGAGAAAGACAGAGAAACACAAGGCTGAAGTTGGGGCTCAATATAAACCTGTCAGGCCTAACACTGAGAGGGGTTTTCTGGGGACACCTTACCACCTTATCTAATGGTACATTTCACACATAGCCATTCTCCAAAGAAGTGTTAATTATCACTTTATATAAGAGAAAATCATGGTTTGTAATATGTGAACCAAGCATTTAGTTACTGGATTTGCATTACCATTCCAAGGTTGGCCCACCAGAGTCCAGAAGCCACATTTTACTTCATGCCTTCACCCCTCACCTAGATAAGTGTACCTGAGCCATGCCTCAGACAAGGCCCAGTGGGCGCACACCTCCACCAAGAAAACTAGCAAAACACACTGCTCCACTGAGCAGTTTTAATTATTCATCAGGGGAAAACGGCAAAGCCCCTTTAAAAGGTCAATCCAAGAACAAACAAGGCGATCACTATGGTAATCAATGTGTGATCTTGAGCAATCCCATGCCAAGTAGCTTTCAAATTCCAAATGCTACAGAAGGGAAAGGGAAAATGAGTTAAAAGATCGTTGCCAGATTTTGTTAATGAAATGATTTAATCCTGGCGAGCTCTGCTACGGTTCCGGTGGAAGACAACCATAAACTGGTTGCATTTTGTCATTCTATAAGATAGGTCAAAGCCTTCTGAACCAGGCATGGGTGTGTCATCAAGGCGTCAGCAGGAGGACAAGGGTCATCTCAACCTTAGAAATAGACTGTAGCTCCTGTGCCCAAAACAGGGGAGTGCTAAGACAAAGTATGACCCAGTGGGACAATGTGTAACCTTTTAAACTCTTTTAGATATCTACTGAATGGGAACATATCATATGCAAGATAGAAAATGTAGAATAAAATAAAAAACACAAAACAACAGGTTAAGAAAGAATGCCCAGTATAACTCAGATAGAAGGCAGCCTGGTCCCACAGTCTCAGAAATAGCCCAAAACACATGGGACAACCATGACTGGAAATGACCTCAGTGATCATTGTGGAAGTCTCTGCCTTGTGATTTTGAAGTAAGCCCTGTGTTCTTATTTGATTTTTATAACTTCCAAATGCTATTCACCGTGTTGCTTTTATAATAGAGAATTTTTTTTAAAGAGCACCATTGCAATAGATATTTTGCCGAAGGACGTTTTCTTCACACACATAAGTACAAGCACACATGTGTGCACACACAAACAAAAGTTGCCAGGGAAACCTTCTGGTAGGGAAGAAACCTTCTGGTTTCTGCAGATAGGAAAGTTGTAGGCCACGCCCCATCGCCACTTTTCTCTCTCACCACTGGAAGAAACAAGGAGTCCACATCTTGGCAGGATGGATCTCATTGGTGGGATCCAGAGAGAACTTATCAGCACCCTCTTAGGCTTGTCAAAAGTCAACTCTCTTTTACTAAGTTCACAGGCAAAATATTTGTGTTTTGGCACAGGTTGAAGAAGCCTAGAATTTGCTTCTGTCCCCAGGCAGAGGATCACGGGAGACTACATTTGAGACATGACGTCACTCTGTGGCCCAGGCTGGTCTCAGACTGGTGGTGCTCCTTATCCTCCTTCCACAGCCTCCTCCTGAGTGTTGGAAGTACAGGCTGAAGTTACCACGCCTATGCTGACTTTTTATGCTGGGAAACTATTCAGTCATGTGAACAAGAATCCTCCTTTTCCAAGGGCCACCAAGTCAGATAACCATTTGCTTGGTATTGGGCCTCTGCTCATTTTGGATGCTGTATCTCCATCTTTCTGTTCCCTGATTGGTAGATGAGTTAGTACAGGCCCTTTCTTTAGGCATACCCTGGGAGTACCTAGTACTTACAATGGCGTCACATTTCCAGCTTTCTCTTGCTACTGGGTTCCTTGTACCCTGGTCTACCCACTCCACATCAGTCATACCCAGCACAGCTTTGCCTTTTTGGCTGTGCTCACTATTTCTTTTACTGTACAAAAACTATCTTTCCTTTCAGGGTTGTTATGTAAGTTAAGAGAGAGATAATACACACAGTGCACAGAATGACACCTGGCACACAAGCAATACTCACTAAGGCAGCTCATACAACTTGGAATAGGGTGCCGAGGACAAACCTAGCCTTTGTGAACATTATGCAAATGCTGTAGGGCCAAACTACAGCCCCAGGATACGACTATCACCAGTATCATCTACTCTCAACTCTTCTTGAAGTCTGAAGGAGTAGAACTGATAAAACAGACACAGGACATTTTATACTTGAAGCATCACAAGCCAAGATAAAAGTTCACATGCTCCTTAAAACAGTTAATGAATTCAAACTCCAACTGAGACACTCCGCTGGTACTGGCGATCAAGCAAAGGTCTCGCGGCAACTGGCTTGGTATCTCTTTAAACCGTCTCCATACAGTGTTTGTCTGTGACAGTGTGTAGGGAGGAAGTAGAGAACAAAACAAAAATGAAAGACCTTAAGACCCCAGGCCAGGTAGCGGTGGTGCAAAGCCGGGGTGGTGGTGGTGGTGCATGCCCTTAATCCCAGCCCTCAGGAAACAGAAGCAGGCGGATCTCTGTGAGTTTGAGGCCAGCCTGGTCTGCAAAGCAAGTTTCACGACAGGCTCCAAAGAGAAACCCTGTCTTGAAAAACCAAAAAAAAAAAAAAAAAAAAAAAAAAAGTCATCCTGTTACCTCAGGAAGAATGGCACCGAGTGGCCAAGATTCTCCATGTCATTCTCAAATGGTAGGCTAGCACTGTAGGCTGGCATCGTAGGCTAGCACTCACATAGGGAACTACAGGTGTCTGTTGGGAACTTTGCTAAGCACTACGCTCCTGTGTGTCCGTGTGCCCGTGTGCCCGTGTGCCCATGTGCCCGTGTGCGCCCGTGTGTGCCCGTGTGTGTGTGTGTTCCCATTTGCTTCTCCACACAGTTGTATGAGGCAGAAACTACTGCCGGCTTTCACTTAAGTGAAAACTGATGCTCCAAGCACCTCAACCTTACCTGCAGGCACACAGCAGGCAAGATGCAAACCCCAGCAGTCCTAGTCCCACTTGCTTCCCCTGGTGGCCTTTGAACTCTAGGACAAGGGATGTCAACCCTGATCATAGCCACATAGCCAATGCCCCGATGGAAGAGAGAGGAAAATCTCTGCTCCCCGAGCAATTAGAAGCTAACAGGTTATATTTAAAGCGAGAGCTCTTTGAGTGTATCTCGGGGTGGGTTCTGGAGGCTCAGGGGAGCCTTTGGTGGGGGAGAGGGCTTCTTTATATTGACTTCCAGAAGTTGCTTCTGAGAGTGGCTTATGAAGCAAAGACTGGCTGGGGTGGCAGCGGTGGGGAAATCAGTCCCAAAGACCATGTGACTGACTGATAGGAAAACAGGAAGAGAGCAACAGGGACCACAGGGCTAGGAATACGCATGGACAAAGCAGGCTGCAGTGGAAGACGTGTGGACATCCAGGGCTTCCTGAGAGGGTCTGGCTGAGCCTGAAGGGAAGGCAGAGAGAAGAAAGTAGGGATTCAGACCATCCAGGTATTGCTATGGGAGTAGAGCAGTCCTCGGCCTCCCTGAGTCTGATCCCACCCACGGATCCAACTTATCTCCCCATCCTCTTACCCACCAACCAGCTATCCACTCCCGACTGTGTGCTTCTTGGGCTGTTCAGTCTCATTGCCCGGTTCCCTCCTCCCTGAGTTTGTTTGAGCTTGCTTCCTCCCAGGAGGTCCTCCCCATTGGCTCCTCAGCCTCTTTCGGGAAGCGAAGCCCGTCCTCAATGCTTCATTCACACTTCATGGCTCTACGCTTGCTCACTTGTGCACCACCCCCGTTTCACAAGTTTCCATAGTACCTAATGTATGAAAGTGTGTGGGTATGCACACCTATGTATGAGCGTATGTCCCTCTCTGTCTTGTTGCTTTGAAACAAGGTCTCTCCCTGCACCAGACATTAACATTTTGGTTAGACTAGTTGACCAGCAAGCTCTCAGAATCAACTGGTCTCCACATAGCAGGCTTTTTATATGGGTACTGGGGATTGAAACTCAGGTGCTCACACATGCAAATCAAGCGTTCCTACCCATTGGCCATCTCCTCTTCCCTGGCCAATGGCACAATTCTCTGGGAGTCAGTTTGACAGAGTGCCATTCCTGCAAACCTCCCTACTCCTTAAGGACCAAGAGTATAGCCTGGATATCTCCAACCACATGGTGGTTACGGCAAATGCTCAACACGTGTGTCCAGGGCCTGGAAAGGTGGCTCAGTGGTAAAGAGCATTTTTTGCTCCTGTAGAGGAGCAGGCTTCAGTTCTCAGAAATCATGGCAAGCAGTTCCCAACCACCTGTAACTCTAGTTCCCAACCACCTGTAACTCTAGTTCCCAACCACCTGTAACTCTAGTTCCAGGGCATCCAATGTCTTGGCGTCTTTGGGCAACTGCATATACATGGTGCATATAAAGACATGCAGGCACACACATACCTAAAAATAAACCACACACACACACACACACACACACACACACACACGTGTCCAGCCCAAGCAGACTGAATCAGGTTAAGCACTAGTTACATGTATCGCAACCCTGCACCTGAGGTAAAAAGCGTTATCATTTTCTCCCCCTTTATCAGACAGGAAAGTGAGGCTCAGTGAGGCGTAATTCGTGTTCTGTAGACAGGAGCTGCTGCTTGGGGAGCTGGGTATGCTTGACCTCAGCCCTTGTCTTATTGCTCCCTGGTGGTCTCGTGGGAGCAGAGGAGGAGGAAGGAACACTGGGACAATGTGTAATGTGTAGTTAGATGCTGTTTGTCCTATGGAAAGGAGATCCAGTCAATCCTAATCACTTGCAATGCATTCTTCAACGTGAGCCCTAAGCTATTGCGTCCCGAATCTAGCTCCTAGGGAAGCAATACACCGTCTTGTGCACAGCATGGAACTACCAGCATGAAGCATTTTCTAGGCTGTGCTGTTCGAATCCCCCAACCACTGATCAGTATAGTTCTGTGCATGTTTTTGCCCAAAGCCTTTATTTAACACCTATTATGTATTCATCAACTTTGACTTCCCAGCTAGTCGTATAACTCAGGCCTCGGTGCCACTTATGGGTTTCTCTATAGGGCCCATTACTACCTTCTTGGGATTAGGAGATGCAGGTAGTACTTCAGTACCATAGTCGGACACCACACTAAATAGCAAAATCATCAGCAAGAAGCCCAGAAACTCCAAAAGCAATACAAGGAAAACAGGGTCTCACTCTATGGGAGCTGACCCGGGTGGGGGGGGGCTCAGGGAACAGGAGTCAAAGATAAAATCAAAGAGCACAAAAGCCCTAAACAGAGAAAAACACAATCCTGAGCCCTCTCTTGGGAAATGGAGGAGCTCAGAGCTTTGTGCTGGGAACGGGGAACGATCTAGACAGACACCTTCTTTCCAGAAGCTGCCAGAGTGTGAAAAGCCATTGCTCAGGCTGCCCTGCACCTATGTGGTGGCCTTGCATAGGGCAACAGTATCAATGCTGATATACTGCTCATATGCCTGGGCCAGCTAGAGTGGTGAGCAAAGTGGCCACAAGGTTGTGTAGCCAATGAGTAAATGTTCCCTGAAGATAGCCCCTAAAATGCCAAGTGCTGGGCAGTGTCCAGCCCTATCATGTAATGTCTACACTGTCTGCTTTTGGGAGAAGACACATCCATAATGCATGCTTGAAAACAGAAAATGCTCCTATGTAGACATAATTCAAACAAACACACCTCTAAACCAGTTTGTATACTGGCTAGAACTGAATCCTGAACTGAACCATGAGCTGGAACTTGGAGGAGCAGAAAGAACTGCCAACTCAGAGAGACTAGGATTTTCTCACTGCCCAACCAGAGTGCCAAGAGAAGTTGCAGAGTTATATTCCCCCACGTTCTTGGCAGAGATACCTGATAAAGACTTACGGATTTCTCAAAGGACAAGTCCCATATGCTAGGTCACAGAAAGAGTAGCAAGAGTTCAGGAAATCAAAGACTTAGAGAAAGGAAATAGACCCAAGCCATCTCTTAGGCAGGAGCATTACAGGTTCAAAACCATCCTGGATTACTTAGTGCAGGTGCACAAGAGAGAGAGACAGAGACAGAGAGACAGAGGTTATCTAAGTGAGGTTCTGGGTACTGGCTTGTTGGTAAGATGCTGTAGAGAGGTACTCTACATACTCATAGTTGCCATCACATGGATTCAGTGTGACAAGAAGCACCTAGCCTGGTGCCAACCTGTATGCAGGGCCACAACCCTCTTTCAGGTCAAATACTGAATGCATCCCCTCCACATTCTCTTCTGAGTCTCTGGTGGCATGCTGTATTACAAGCAAGGTCCTGAGACTGAATATTCAACAGAAAGAAGAAAAGAGGTCCTAAAACAAGGACCTTCTCTCAGGCAGCCAGGTAATAGCTGAAGTTCTAGGAGCCCACCTTAAAAAAGGAGAAGTGACCTTGACCAGCGTCATGGAACTTACATTAGGACCCAAGATTGTGCCTCTTCCCGGCTGACCTAAGGTGTAGGCTCAAGTGGCCAAAGGCAGGTGACACATGAGGGTATCAAAGAGGATTCAGAACCAGTGGGAACCGTGGCAACTGGCAGAGGACCTGCCCCTGCTGAGCTCAGCCCACCCGTTATGCAACCCACTGATTGTTGCCATGTGGACTCTGGACCAGCGTGGTGAGATCTTCCAGCTCTTCAAGACAAGCCAGAGTTCTGGGGTTTTATGAGAAATCTGATTTTTAAATGTTGGCAGTAAATTTTAAAAATGTAAGCACTACAAAACAAACAACACACATCTGCAGACCAGATTTGGCTGGGGGGCTGACAGCTTAGGACCTCTGGGCTGGAGGGTGGAGAGGAAAGTCATGCCTGTAGGCAATGTTAATGGCAGGCAGGAAGTGAGGCCCCGGGGCTGTAGTCACTAAGGCCTGGGATTGAAAGGGTGTTAGAGAGTGTGGAGGCAGACAAGGTGTGTAGAAGTAAAAGCAGGCTCTTTCCTTAGTATTTGTAGACAAGCAAAGGTCATTAAAGGGGACCAGAGAAGCAAGATGACCAGGGCACAGTGTGATTGTCTGGCCGCTACATCGTCACTTTCTCTCTGAATCTCCTTGGAAACCACAGAAATAATGATATACCAGCCTTGGAACCCATAAGAATCACAGCTTGGTCCAGGTCATCCAGTTCATCATCCTCGAGCAAGCAGGCCACAAGCCTCATCCTAAACTCACATGGGCAGACCCACCTGCCACCCAAACCAGTGTCCCAGCTCCTGTAGTCACAGGGCCTTAATTCCCTTTCCTTTGTGGGAAGCAGTCTGCGCTTTCTTTGGTTCTTCTGTCTGGCCTATTGATGTCGTTTTCTAAGAAGGAACAAAGCGATCCCATAGTCACATGCTCTTGACTTCTGGGAGCATGCTGGACAGTCTTTATAAGGTGCCACATCAGATGCAATTTAAACAGATTGCTTTGAAGTTCCATGAAACGTCAGATGAAGGCAAACCAAAGATATTGTGACCCAGTCTATACCATGAGCATCAGGAGCATCAGGGTCCAAATGGTCAGTCCTTATAGTATTCAAGGAGCTTACCAAAAAACCCAAAAGACTCATTCCTGGCTCTCAGGAGGAATCCAACCAACCATTCATTTCATAGCTAAAGAAGCCCAGGGTCCCCAGATGTCCCTGAAGCCTGCTCCGTCATAGGGACCTCCAACCTGAGACATGGATTTTATTGAAAGCCTGCTTCACCCATCATCATGCCTAGCAAGAACATGCTAGATCAGCAGGGGCATGTGCCCCAAGGGACAGTTTCTAGTGGTCACCAGGAGCAACCAACTTGAGAGAGGCAAAGGGAAGGACTTAGACTCATAGGGCCACACTAAAGAGAGGCAAACGGTGCCAAGTAAGAAAGTATTAGAGAGGCAGAGCATGGTGGTATCTGCAATCCTGGCACTGAGTCAGGAGGATGGCAAGTTTGAGGCCAATCTGGCTATACAAGTTAAATCCTAGATCAAAATCAAACAAAAATTCAAGGGATAATCCTTCATTTTTACCAAGAGGATTTACCTCAGCATTCTTTTAGGTCAAAGGAAACACTTTCGTCTCCCCTAGCTAGACCACTGATACTGGATATATTTATCAGAGGGCTGCATAAATAAATTACCTTCAGCAGGGTTACTTCATTTTATTCTGCTTTAGAAATCAACTTGTATTTAAATTAAGAACTCCAGCAGTACAGCAAATGCCCCATACATGGCTAAAAGAGAAGAAAGCTTGGCTCGGATGAAGGGAAACCAGATGATGGTGCTTAAGACGCAATCTTTCTGATGTGCAAAGCCGCACGAGGCGGTTCCCCGGCTCTCCTGAAGCGATGATCTCAGATTCCATGCATTAAGATGGCTGAGGGAAACTTACATTTTCCCACGGAAAATGACACTGTACGTGACATCCCATTAGGCTGGATGATGAGGCTTGGCCCAGAAAACAAGGTGAACCCCACAGGAAGTTGAGCCACTGCAGGGGATCCCCATTTCCACCCCCAGCCCAGGTGCACCAATCATTTTCTCTTTGCTCACAGACATGGACACCATAACCTCTTCACTATCACTCTCTTCCTACATCTTACTTCCCATGACCATTGTCAGCTTGGGCTGACTCTTTCTGTAATTATCTTCCTTGGCATTCTCCTCCATTCTCAGCACATCCACAGTAATCCTACACACGTATGTGTCACAATAGGGAACACTTAAGTTGAAGGATCATGATATAGGTTTGTGTGGTGACCATATTGGAAAAAGTACAAGAGCAAGGGACACTTTGGGGTCCCTAAAAAAGGAAATCAACCTTATTTCTTTCTTTCTACCTCAACTCCCAGAGAAGCCAGCCCTTCTCTCTCTCCCTTTCTCCCTCTTCCTCTCCTACCTATCTGTCAATTGTCTTATCAACTGTCAATCAATCATCTTTTATCTATGTGTTTGTATGGTGTGTGCATATAAAATATTATATGATTATGTGTACACAAAGCAAGTATGTATGTGAATAAAGACTCTTACATGTCACAGCATGCATGTAGAGGTCAGAGGACAACCTTAGCTGTAGGTCATCTCCTTTCACCTTATTTGCAACAAGTTCACTGCTGCATATTCTAGGCTAGCTTCCAGAGAGTTTTAGGGATTCTCCTGACCCAGTCCCCCGCCCTCATCTCATGGTAGAAACCTTGGGATTTCAGATCCCCACGACCACTCCTGGCTCCACGTGGGTTCTGGGGGCCTGAACTCAGGTCCTCAAGCCTGCACAGCAAGAGCTTCATTCATTGAGCCCTCTCTTCATCCCTCATATACCTATCATCTATTATTAATCAACCTTCATTATTTTCTCAGAACAAACTCTCGCTTCAGAGCTACCTTGAGTGAATTCGGTATCTCCTACCTGGGGACATGTAGGCTAGAATAGGAGTTACCCACTTGCTTGTCACTGCTCCTCAAGTTAACCTTTGGATTTTGATGCAAACCCCAGATCCACAGTCCTGGAGAGCACCGACTCTCTGGGTAGACTGAGGTACCTGCCTGGCTGACTCAGCACCCACTGTGGCTCCAGTTCCAACACAAATACACTGGTGACAGCTGTCAGCTCAGAGGTGAACTTGATTTCCCCAAGGCCTGAAGTTCTCAGTGAGTTCTGGCTGCTGCCCAAGGTGCAAGCCTGCCTCGCCTGGGCCCCTAAGGAGGAGATGACAGAATCCTTATGTCGCGTTCTTTCTTCCCTCTCAGAGAGCAGATGTGCATTTTACCAGATGCCGCTTTATCATCTCAAGTCATCTCACCAAATAAAACACTCCATGGGTAGAGGCCTTGCCAAGCCTTGCTGGTTCTGATGCTGTCCCCCTTGTCCCACACCTGTGGAGCCCGCGCTCTGGCTCTGGGGCACCCTGACCTCAATAGTAGCTTTAACAGCGGCTCACCCTGGCCTCTTTTGGCTCTTACCTCGTCCCCTGATTTGATTTGTGGACTTTTGACTCATGTCCTCATCAAGCCAGCACTTCCTTATGTTCGCCTGAATTCACACACACACACACACACACACACACACACACACACAGGGACCAGGACCTGCTCTGCTCTTTATTGCTACAAGAAAGGAACTAGAAATTCTGCTAAGGGCCTCCCTGGTGCTGCTGGCTGGGTCTCTGCGCTCCCAGGCTGGGTGCACACTTACTCCAGCCTGGAAGGTAGTCTCTGGGGAGGAGGGTGGCTGCTACAGTGAAGGAAACTTCTGATGGCAGCTCCTAGACCTCCAGTCCTCTGAGACCATGGCAACAATCTCTCATCATTACAGCCCCCTCCACTTAATGGTGGAAAATGCGTGGATACAGCTGCATCTTGGTACTGACCACAGAAGGCTTCCAGGTAGCATTTCTAACAGGAAAGAGGGGACAAAAGAGGGATGGGTGTTAATCATGAAACTGATGTCAGAGAGACAGAAGGGCTGTGTGATGGAGCCCAGGGTAGGGTGTGGAGGACAGCACATGAAGATCAAGTTCCACGTTGTGGAAGTCCAAGAGACGTCTCCTGGGAGGGCAGACTGACCATGGGAGGTCAGCTGGATGGCTGCAGTCTAGGGAAGGCTGAAGCAGTGGGCATGAACATGGATGTCCGCTCTGTCTCAGGGATAACCTGAGGCCCATGTGTTCTGTCTGAGAGTCTGTAGGAAGGGACCAGTAAGATAAGCTGTTGCCCATGTAGCTAAGGACATCACTTTTAGGCACTCCCTGCAAGGCTGAGACCCTTTTCTGAGCTTGTACTCACTCCCAGGGCTTTTGCACATCGCACAGTCAAGCAAACAAGCCTAACTTTAATGGCCCCTGGGGAAATGTCTTGGGGGGCGAGGGAGTTGGATAAGGGGTGATCCAGGAAGACCACTATGCAATTCTGTCTGAGCCCCTGTTCAGATCCAACCAGTGTATAGGATACATAGTCTACAAGCAGCATCATTTATACACCCAGCCAGATACTGGCACTAAGGAAGAAAGGCCACAACCAAACTAAAGAAGTCACTACTGTTGAGAGTCTGACAAAGGGGAAGTGTAAGCTGAATGCAAGTGGATGCTGAGTGCAAGCGAGAATCATGTGCAAGAGGAGCCCAGATCTCCCACGCACCCTCAGAACTCCTTTGCTTTGATTGTCACTTTTGAGAATGATGGTGGAGGGAATGAACATTTAACAGGCCAAGGGGACAGGTTAGAGATAATACTCAGAGCTACTTCTAGAAGCAGTGAAGTACAGACTTTAACGTTTGACTCAAGATAACAAGAGACGTACTTACCTTATGGGCTGATGCAGAGATTTCCTACATGTCAGTTAAGATCAGATTGAAGAATCTGCCCAGGCACGTTGCTACTGGCCTGGCTCTATCATTCCCACTGGATCATGGCAAGGCAGTGCAAGGAATTCCTGGAGACCCCAGGGTCTGGGACACAGCTAAGGACCAGAAAGACTAGGGGACAAGGAAGCCAGCAAATGTCAACTGAGGGAGATACTATGGGACAATGTTTCTGCTAACTATATGTATTTGATTCTCCCATGTGGTAAGGATTAGAATACAGAGGATGACACCTAAAGTGTCCCATCTTACAAATAGGACAAGAGTTAGTCTAAATCCACAGCTAATCAATACAGAACCAGGGAGGCAAACCTGAGCCTGCCTGACTCTTATGCACATCCATCCACAGCACAGATCACAAGGTCAGAGGCCCAAGTGAACATCTTCAAGGGCATGGAAGCACCCAGAAAAGGGAAGATGTTGACCAGACTCTAACAACTTTAATATACATAGTGTTTAAACTTCTTGAAATTCCAAGTAAACATGCATGTGTGTCTGTGTGAGTACATGTGTTTTTCTGATGTGAGAATCTATTTGTGCACCAGATATTGCTTGATCACACTGAGATAAATGAAATGATTTATTAAGGGTCTACAATGGGATGAACTCACAAGTACAGAGAAGAGGCAGAAGCCATCGCTTATCCTGCGCTGGCTCTCCGCCGTCCTGGGTCTCCCCTCATGCTAAGTGAGAGACAGAGCAAGAGAGCAGGCACACTTTCTCTTGCAGCTTCTCAGCAAACATGTAGCACCTCAGACCATGCCCAGAGGGCCAGTCCCCCAAAAGCTAATTGGCTGAATAGATTCCCACAACATATTTCTGTGTGTGCCTTTTTCCTCAAAAAGCTATTCACTGATGCTTATCAAACTCTCCCAAAATCAAAATGTCAAGTGCAACATGCTTCGAGAAGAAAAGGCATCAAATCTGTTGTTCAGGCCCCTCCTCATCCAGTGGGAGGGATTCACTGGGAGGGATATGGGTAAGGGAAGCTTCTGAAGCCTGCTGACCCTCTTCAGCTTCCTAAGTCAGAGGTGCCAGCAACACAGATCCCCAACAACCAGGTGTCTTCAAGATAGCACTGGCAGGAAATAGATATAAATCCTGGGCGCTGTCCCAGCAACAAGCCAGCCCAACATTTATATGCTTAGGATACAGACCCTCCCACAGAACACTGCAGGAATCACCCACTTACCCACCTTCCACCTGGACACTTGTTATCCGACAGCACCCCCACCCCAGCAAAGAGAACTGGTAAAATGGGGACATCACGTCTAAACAGGCTGGAGAATGTCTCACCATGGGTGTGGATGCTCAGAACTCATGGTCCAGCTACGAACCTTTTAAGAGTCTCTCCATCCACTAATTCCTTCGAGAACCCCGAGGCTAAAAAATGTGTTGCAGAGCACATACATCCTGAGTCTGTTTCCAGATCCTCCGTCCTCGGGAAAGAGAGCCCAGAACCCTGAATTAGAGCATTTGACTCAAATAGCTACATGCCTCACAGGTACACAGCAGCATCTAATGTCTAAAGGGAGCTCTCTCTGATGACTAGGTCTTTGGTCACGTCTCTCCTGTAGTCTGAAACACCAGAACTCAAGTTCTCTTGGAAAAAAAAAAAAAAACAGGACTGTGGTTTCATTAGGATGGCAACAGGGAGACTAGATGAGGATACCCTAAATCACCTAAACTGCAGTCAGGATCAGAAGTGGCCATCTAGAAGCCAAAGAGACTATGGGTGAAGACTTTATGATCCAAAGAAGATACCCAGAGAGAGGACACAAGCTGTTCTGTCTTCGACTCACTTCTGCTCATTTATTTACTTTGAACCCAGAAGCCAAACTTTCAGGGTTCTGCATATGCTCTGAACAGATGGCAGGAGTTAAGGAAGTAAGAATTACAGCAAGGTTGGCCTCTTCAATGGGGATGGACACAGCCCAGTGGCTCAGAATGGACACGGCAGGAAACACCAGTTTCCATCAGCGCCAATAAGTAATTAAAGCCGCATCGCCTTTCAGAGGTCTCTTTATAAAGATCAGGAGCTCAGATCCATTATCCCGACAGAGATAACTGCGAGATGAATGCACCGTCGTCTCAAGGCACATTTTGCAAAGATGGAATGTTCAGAGTTTCCACGGCCCTTCAGGGAAGAAGGAAATGAAAAACTGCAGTGCACTGACCATGCAGGCTTCTGCACAGCCTGTGTTGTTGAGAGGGAAAGCACCTCAGACTCAGAAACAGGGCTGTCGGGTCCTGCCAGGAGCATGGAAGAGATACAAGAGGGCTGGAAAGTGTGTGCCTGTGTGTGTGTGTGGGGGGGTGCGTCTCCTGCTAAGTACTTCCTTCACGACACATCTAATCCGATTAGCAGCTTTAGGAAACTCCGAAACGTTCATTCAAGAGCTCCATTCACAGAGCAGCTAGGCCCATGCCTGCTCAGGGCTCCATTCTTCTCACAGCAAATCAAAAGCATACAGAGGGGCTCTCCCCGAAGGACAGGCTCTTGCCTCCTGGCCCCATGCACGTCCAAATGCCACCATCACATCCTCCGGTCAGTCAGCAAGCTCCTGGGACTGGGGATTGAGCCCATTCAAAAATGGAGAAGCTAGAACTCTTTCTACTACACACCCAAAAGGGGCCGTTTCAACAGCCCCATCAGCCAGGTGGCCTCCCGCAGTGGGCAGCTATCCTGAATGAAGAGGTGTCACAGAGGCACTCATTTGCAGAGCTGGTGATGAGTCACCAGCTGTCTCTGGTCTTCATGTCTTTGTCTGTAGAATGGGGACTTAGAGCAGAACGAGTTGCTGGAACAGAAGGCTGGAGGGAAGGAAGCTCGGGGTGTGGACAGACACGATGTCATTGGGGTTGGACAGAAGACAGAAGGGGAAGGAAGCCTGTCTCTGTAGACTGTGAACTGGGAGCCAGACTAAGGAAGCAGTCAGATAAGCAATAGGAGCAGCTGAAGGGGTCTAAGGAGCAGAGTTGTATTTGGCTTCTGGCAGCATCCCTCCGGGGTTTGCCTCCATCTTTGCATGCCCTTCTCTGTGCTCCTGCGTCCTTTCCTCCTCTTGTAAACACTGGGTCACTGGATTTAGGGTCCACTCTGAACCAAGGAGGATCTCATCTCAAGAACCTTCAATAACTACATCTGCAAAGTCCCTATTCTATGGGTCACTTTCTAGTAGACATGAATGGGGGAACACTATTCCATATATACAATATGGTACAGTGGCCAGGAAGATGGCCTGGCCGCAGGATGAGGACAGAGAGAGCTGAGGCGGGAAGCACATTAGAATTCAGCTCAAGCCTGTGGCCTACATGAACAGTCAGAGTAGTCCCTACTGGGAGACCCAAAGACCTCAGAGAACACCAAATAGGCTCCTGAACAAGATCATGGCTCCCCACTATTCTAGACTCCTTCCCAAACCGTTCTCCACTCCTTCCAGATGTCCAGATGACAATGGGGTGGCCAGGGAAAGATGCAGCAAGCCTGGACTAGCTCCACCGAAGCTCCGGG
This sequence comes from Ondatra zibethicus, assembly GCA_004026605.1. NCBI lineage: Eukaryota > Metazoa > Chordata > Mammalia > Rodentia > Cricetidae > Ondatra > Ondatra zibethicus. Next base: position 130,909 of record PVIU01002604.1, on the reverse strand, counting down.
TGGGATGCTACCCCTAAGTGAACTCAGAACATGAGCATCTCCGGTGCACCTCTAGACGAAGATGCTGGCTGCTCCACCTGAGAAGCCACTGACATCCCTGTGTTCTATAGCCTAGAGAACAGCTCCAGCCTCACAGGGTAAACAGGGAGAGTGGCCCGTGTGCTGCTCTACAGTGACAGCCATTCCCCTGTCACCCTGTCCAGGGACTTCAGCCCTTTTCTTCTGGAGCTCCCTTCTCAGCAGCCAAGAAAGAAAACTGCAATTATCAAAGTTTAGGAACTAGGTGAGCTATAGTAAAGAACGCATCTGTCTCCACATTTGAACCAAGCAAGAGTGGCTCCTTTTAATTTTATTTTTACCCCAGAAAATGTTTGAAGATCTACATATAAATTTCTTCCCAGAAACATCATCTCTCATTTTAAAATTACATCAAAAGGGAAGCCACCTTCACATCGACATATAAGAGCTCACAAGAGGGTGGCAGGGCTGCCTGTGGACCACTAGCTAGTGCCCTCGCCATCATAACAGCTTGCTCACGTGGAGTGAGGGGCATCCATGACGGGATGTTACCAAATATGTAGACTATGCCAGCACATCCCAGTAAGATCTTTATGTTTAAAAAAGTGAGAAAGTGTGTGTGCGCGCATGTGTATGCATGTGTGTGTGCGTGTGTGTATGCATGTGTGCATGCATGTGTGTGTGTGCATGCGTGTGTGTGTGTGTAGTTGCACATGACCATAGCACATCAAGGCAGAAAGCAATCCAATAAATAGACAGTGTCAGTGATCCCTGGGGCTGCGATAACAGGATTTCCCTTTTACACTTAGGAGTATTTGCACTTAAAAAAAAATCAAGCAGTATTAGTTTAATCAGCAAAATCAATAAAAAAAATTCCCAACCTGAAAATAAAATAACTGCTCTAAGTAGACACAAAGAGAAATTGAGCCTCAGAGAAAAGCAACTGGAACAAAATCACCTTGCCATGAAAGCACTCTGAGAATAAAGCCTGCACTAAAGCTGAGGAAGGAGGACATCAGTGGTGTGTTGAGACGCTTGGTGTCCAGGTCCCCGAGCCCTTTCACATGAAGCAGTTTCTTCCAGTCTTCACTTTGGTTTCAATCTTTCCTATATCAGTCTTTTCTTTGCAAATATTAAGGAGAACTGATATTTCTTAAACATTTATCTGGTGCCAGACACAACACATATATTCTTTCCTCTGTGCTCATGATCTCATTTGGAGGAAAGAATTATTTATATTCCCATTTGACAGATGAAGAAACTGAGGCCCACCTCTGGGATTCAGCCCAGGTAGTGCAAGCCCAATGCCTGTTACTGTGATCGATGCTCATCACATCCTTCTGGACCAAAGACTTATTGGTATACCCGACTCCTGAAGAAGGCCAGGATCTGCAACTTCTGCTTCCACTGTCTTCTTGTCCCTATCAACACTGGCCAGCATCTTCTAGGTCCAAGGCCACTGGCCTGCCTCCGGGGAGTCCAAAGCTGAATGTGATCTGTCCTCTACTAGCTCACAGGATAAGGACAGAGAAGACATCTGAGTCCCACATCCATCCTGAGCAAGTGTTCTGAGAAAGGCAAACCACTAGGTTTCCCTCACACAGCATTCTCAGGTGAGCATCCCTGAAGGGGCACTAGAAGCTGTGCATGGTATGGTGTCGGGGCTCTGCCTGGCCTCTCAGGTGCCTTTCCCCCACATCTGCTCTTCCTGAACCCCCAGCTCGGCTATGCTAAGGCCCTGGGAGCAGCAGAAAGAGAGCTGATGGGGCAACTCTGAGGATTCCTAAAGATACATGGGCCTGTTGTGTAGGCCAGAGGGTGACAGAAGACCTGTGTTAAGGAGCCCCAAAATCCAAAACCACTAGCAGACTCTGCATGGGAACCACTCCTGCTTTCTAAGTAATCATGTTCAACCTGGAGTGTGAATTAACACAATCACTTTTGAAAATGATTTGACAGTATCAATTTGAACCCTGGACCTGGCCATTTCACCCAGGGCAGCTGCCCAGGAGCAATGGGTACTTAAGGTGCTGGGTTCATCCATTATCAGATTTATTATAACAAGAAACCCCGAGCTGCCCAAATGTCTGCCAGAGGAAGACTCTTGGCTAAGCTAGGGCCCATCTAAGCAGCAGAACAGTTCCCAACACTGGAAAGGGACGGACTGTTCCATCAAACCATGTGTGCCTGAATGTGCAGTAGTGAAGGCTATTAAAGATGACAGGCTAACACCCACTGCAGGGTCTAGACCGCACAGGCAAAACGGGGCAAGGTTAGATTAGTGATGATGCTGGGGTGAGCGCTGACTGTGGGGGACATACAGGAGTCTTTGGGTTCGCCATGGTGAAAAATCCATCACAGTGTACGTGCAAGATAGTCAGGGTTCCCTGGTTTTGAGGAATGTTGCAAAAGAACCACTTTAAGCACAGATTCATTAGGCTGTCTTCTCCAGATCCCTGGGAAGGACCAAGGAAGAGTGTGAACAGGTGTGAACAGATGTTGTGGTAAACCATGAAGAGATGGTTTGCTATGCTGGAGCACAGGTAAGGCTGCGGGTATGGTGTTGAGAAGATTAATTCGATTCTTCATTTGAAACCCTAGTCAGCTTTTCAGACCACGTAGAAGAGGCCACAAACTCCAATGTTGCTCGTAGACTCAGACACCACATAGGAAGTCTGACGTATCTAATGGTTCCCAGCCCCTAGCAATGGTTCCATGACCTTGTGATAACATTGGCCCTTCATCTGCCAACCCCTGTGAGAGATTTGTAGCTATTTCAGACAAAGGTAGAGGTTAAAAGCCAGTGGCTGGCTGTTTTGTTTTTCTGACCTTCGGGTTGAACCCCAATGTCTGTATTGGGTTTTATTAATCATGCTACAATGGGCCCCAGGTTCAGTGAGAGACTTTGCCCCATAAAGGTAGACAATGGGCGAGGAAGACACTTGACATTGACCTCTGACCTCCACACACATGCACACACAATCGTGCATGATCCTGTATGCGCAGGTGCACAAATGTGAACAAGTTCTTGCTACAGAGAGAGGGAGAAACACACACACACACACACACACACACACACGAGAAAGAGAGAAGAATCAGCTAAATTTAAGGTCCCAGATCCATGCCTCCATCAGAGGAGGTGATGTGATCCCTCCAGGCCTTCCACGCCTACAGGTCAAAGATACCAAAGATTCCTAGAGGAGCCCTCAAGCAGCGTACTGGGTTACAAACAGATCAGGGGGCTGCTACTTACCAGTGTTGTGTGCCATGTCCTCTGCGGACGGCTTGGTCCAGTCTTTAGCCTTGTCAATGTGAAATAACTTCAGATCCTCCTCTTCCAGGGCAATGTCTCCCCAGAAGACAGCTGGCAAGAGAAAGCACAGTGTGTCAACTAAGCCTGCGAGTCAGGAAAAGGGATTTGCTAACCCCCCAGAAGGCACCAGATGCAAGGAGTAAATCCTAGAAAAGACAGTCCTGTCAATCGAAGTTCTCCTAGAGCCTCAATGATAATTGCATTAAAGCCATGGTATCTGGGCCAACCACCATGGGAACCCAGAGCCTTGGTTGATAAACACCCCTCTGTCTCACCCTCGCTCCAGGCAGCTACAGGCTAAACATCACACAGAGACAACCATTTCTTTCCTCTTCTGTCCCTCCTTCTATAAAAGAAAAAGCACAAAGCCATTGTTTACATATCAGTTACAGTATCTGCTGCCCTTCTTTGTGCAGGACTCCCCCATTCTACATGGTCCTTCTGTAGGGACAAGCAATATTCTAGACCAACCATTCTCAACATGTGAGTCACGACCCTTTGGGGCTCCAACGACCCTTTTCACATGAGTTGCCTAAGACCATCAGAAAGCACAGATATTTATATTATGATTCGTAACAGTAATCAAATTACAGTTATGAAGTAGCAACGAAAATAATTTTCTGGTTGGGAGAAACTACCACATGAGGAGCTGTATTAAAGGGCCACAGCATTAGGAAGGTTGAGAACCACTGCTGTAGACAGTCAAATCCAGCACCCAGGGTCTTAAGCACAGGTGGTGTAGAACACAGACGGGGCTTATCGGGATGCACATGTAATTCTGCTTTCGAGATGTGTCCCATAGGCCCATGTACTAAAGGTGTGTACCTAGAGTGGCCCCCACTGGAGGTAATGAAGATGTAGACTGGGATCATAGACCCAGACCCCTCCTCCCTGTCTCTACACTCTGGTGTTCTTCTCTACCAGGTGCACCCCCACGGTCCTGTTCGGCAAATCACTTGACCCATTTCGGCTTCGGCTTCCTCATCTGGGGATAGAATTTTTTGCAACTGGAATTCACATTGTGTAAGAAATAACTGAGATGAGGTTTGCTAATGGCTGGTGCAGGATGGGCCATGGTGAGCGTTCAGGGAACTGCAGAGCCGTCCTGATTTTCACTGAGTTCTTCCTGGTACCTGTTTCCCCTCACTTCTCCCTCTCTTCATCCTGAAGACCCGAGCTGGCCATAACTCTCACATTTCCTCTGGCGAATTCCCCTCCCACCCTGACATGCCCCTTCTTGTCTCTGTGTTGCTGTAGGGTTTAACTATGTCATCTACCACCTGACGGATGCGGGACCTGGGCATGTTCCTGCGCATGCCAGGCTTCAGGCAGACAGGGCTGGGGGCCAGGGCAACACATCTAAAATTAGGGTTGTTGTACTTAACAGTTGGCAATGGATTCAATCTGTGTGTTACTTTGTTTTTCCTTTCTTATATTGATATTCTCTTATTGATTCTGTACCGTTGCAAACCGGAAAACAGAGCCTTGGCAAAGAAAATCACTTACTCACGGTCACACAGCCAGTAAGTGGCAGAGCCTGCCTCCAGCCCTCGTCTCTCCAGCCCCAGCCTTCCACCTTGCTGCCCCCTCACCATCTGCCTCTACTCAGCTTCTCCCACTTTGCCTGACTCTAAATGCCCTGAGGATAGGCTCTGGATTTATGCACACACACTTCATCTGCCAAAACCCACTTCCCACACTAAGGAAGGTCAAGCCAGAGACCACAGAGTACGGAACAGAATCAGGCAGATGCTCCCTGAGTCTCAGCTTCTTCATCTCTCGGGTGGAGATGGACAGTGATGCCACTTCCTTCCTGTGAGCATCAGGTGGGACGGTGCGAGCAAGTGTTGAGCACAAAGTGGGCACCTGGACTCACTCAATGACTACAGCAAAATATCTCTGTCCTGTAAACCTCAAGATCCTCAGTTACGATCTACATGACTAATGATGTATAGTTGGACTGAGTGCTATGTTTTCTAAAGGTGGGATGCTTCCCTCCCTTGAAACACTGCCCTTCACAAATGCCTGGCCCAGGGTAGCCTTTACCCACACCAGCCACAAAAGGGTGTGGGCTGGCTTTGAGGCACCACACAATGGGCAGGTTCGGTCCCACCTCAGGGCCCAGAGAGCCCTTGCCACAGTCAGTCATGTTTCCCTCCCTGTGGCTCCCATGGGCTTCCTGTGCTGGAGTCTAGATCCCAAACTCTGCTTTCCAGGCCTATAGATTCCCCCAGACTCCATCCTAAGACCTCCAAAGCTGATCCCATGGACGCCACCAAAGATGGTTCAAGAAGCTACCTGCCCACAACTTGGAAAGGCTCTGCCCCTGGAGTCGCCTGGTGTTCAGACAGTGATGTTCAGTGGAGATTCAGCAACCCCAATGTAGTTGGTTGTTTTACTCTTTGCTCTTTGGGGGCCCGCCACCCAGCTCCCAATAAATACATGGAGACTTATTCTTATTTATGAATTCCTGCCTTAGTGTGACTTATTTCTAGCCATCTACTTTTTGCCTATGGGCTTTTGCCTTTCTATAGTCTATATTCCTTTTCTTTCCTTATTATACGTGGTTGATTGTGTAGCCAGGTGGTTGGCTCCTAGCATCCTTCTCTCCTTCTTTCTCTCACTCCTTCTCTTTTCTGTCCCTCTCCTATGTATTCTCTCTACATGGCAGCCCCGCCTAATTCTCTCTCCTGCCTAGCTATTGGCTGCTTAGATCTTTATTAGACCAATCATGTGTTTAGACAGGCAAAGTAACACAGCTTTACAGAGTTAAACAAATGAAGCATAAAAGAATGCAACACATATTTAACTAATATTCCACAACATCCCAAACTCCTTTCACAATGTGTTTTCCAAACCATGGAGAGGGGCTTTAGTACCCTCTCTCCAACTCACTGTAGTTACTATTGGGTCTCCATAGAGAAGGAGAAGACATTAAAGAGGGAGGCTCTAATAACAGAAGTGCTGTAATCGATTAGTGATGACTACCATGGGCACAAGTGGGGAGGTGCAACCCTTCTCCCACATGACTGCTAGCTTTGCTTTCGTTGATAGCAAGGAAGATGGCCTCACACTGGTTTAGAAAAGAAAACAAGTTTGATCAAAAGCATCTGCTTTCTTGGAAAACCCAAGAGATAAATTGAAATAACTGGTTCAAACTTAAATAACCTGTTCAAAGTTATGTATCAACAATAACACACTAGACTGCTGTATAGTAGAAACTTCTAGCACCTTTTAAAGGGGCTTCATATCTGAGCTTCAATGGGGTACCCATTAACTGTCTTTGGTTCCTGGATACTTGAAATGTGGTTAGTATGAAAAAGAAACTGAATTTTAAATCTTATTTTGCTTTGATAAATTTAAATTTAAATTGATGCCTATGGTTAGTGACTACACTATAAATATAAAGTTGAATGTAATAAAAACTATGACATATAATATATGTATAATTATTTAAAAGAACAAAAAGAATCATATACCTTGGAATAAGTTTAGTAGGCACTGTGTTAAGAAATACAGACTCCTGATAAAACTATAAAAAGCAGTGGGCCAGATAGCACATTGGTTAAGGCACCAAGCCCAGTGGCCTGACTTCAATCCCCAGAACCCACACTACGGAAGAGTTAGCTCCCACAAGTTCCTCTCTGAGCCTCACATGTTCACAATGGCATGTACACATACAAATACACACACACACACACACAAATAAATGCACAAAAACTAAAAGCTAAAGAACTGTAAAATTGGGTAACACAGAAAGAGAAATGTACTATATTCAAGAATGAGAGAGGCTATGATTTAAAGATGAACTCTAAAGTGATGTGTGGGTTCATACACTCCAAAAACTACAATAATTTTTATTGTTGACAAAACTATCTATAAGTCTACCTCACAATTATGTGAGAACAGTCAATAGAGAATTGATAAAGCTACCGCAACCCTGTCCTAAAAAATGCTCTAGAATCGGGTTCTAGATTATGTAAGAAAACTGAAAAATTAGACCGCACAAATCTGTGGAAAGGAGGATACTTTTTGATGGGTTATGTTATAACAGTGGCTTAGCTAATGAAGGAAAACTCAAGTAGGCTTTGAACTGAATTCCATACAACAAAATTAAATCCAAACAGATAAAACATTAAATCAATGGTTGTTTCAACAAAATCTAGAAAGCTAAGTCTACAGTCAATCCTCTGTATCAATGGTTCTACACCTGGATTCAACCAACCACAATTCAAAACCTATTTGAAAAAATCAATGTGTCTATATTAAACATGTCCAGGTTGGTTTCCTTCTCATTGTCTCTAGGCATTACAGGATAGCAATTATTTATAAAGCATTTACAACATGTCAGGAATTATATAGGAGGAAGTGCATAGTACTACATGCCAAGTATGGCACCATTTGACATACAGAATTTGAGCTTCTGTGGATTTCAGTATCTGTGGTGAACTCTGGAAGCAGTCCCCACAGATACCAAGGGACAACTGTACATCTAAAAAACACACCTACTGAAATATTACTGAAAGACAGAATGGGACCCGTGGAAGCTATCTACGAGAAAATTCTCCAGGCATGCCCATCACCTCTTCCACTGCCAGACTGTTATCCGTGGACCAGGAGCATCAACAGCATCTTGGAACTTGGCATAAATACGTCCGAAGCCTCAGAGGCCATCCTGGTCTTTCTGAGAAAGAATGTACATGCTTAAAAGATCCCTTGAGTAAATTATCTACACATTAAACTCTGAAAATCACTAGTAATAGTGACAAGAGACTGTCCCCAGCATCTGTCTCCAAAAATTAAAAGAAAAGGAAGGAAGGAAGGAAGGAGAGAAGGAAGAGAAGGAATCTTCAAAAAGTAGCCAAAAAAAATGTGTATCCATGTGTATGTGGTATAAGTACATGTTTGTAAGGTTGTGTGCATGTATGTGGGAGATACGCATGCACAGGTATGTGCTAATACATAGGGCTCAGAGGTTAAGCATCAGGCACCTCCTTCACTCTCTTCCTCAAATACAGTTTTAAAGTTAGTACGTGTAAAATGTTGAAATATAAACAAGAGACTGATTTTAAAAGTATAGTTTTTTTAAAAAAAATATTTAGATTTGTTTTACTTATTGTTATTATTGAGCATGTGTTTATAATAGGGAGGCATGCACATGCTAGGGCATGCATGTGGAGGTCAGAGGCCAGTTTCATGGAATCGGTTCTCTCCTCCCACCTTTATGTGGGCTCTGGGAACTCAAATTGTCAGGATTCCCAGAAAACACTTTAATTCACTGAGCCATTTCCCCAGCCCTGAAAACAAACTTTGTAATAATGCTTAGTAAGTGGCGTGCTGATGTTTAGATGGACTGGAGTGGACATAGCCTTGCTTAGCAGTGTTGGCTGATCCCCTGGTGCAAAGCTGATTTTAGTCGCCGATGGTGGAGTTAGAGGAGGTGTATAAAAGCTCTCTCACAAGCTGGCGAAGCAGCTCCAACTCACTACTGCTGTGGTGTTAGGTGCATAGCAGGTCACAGCTCCTGATTTCTGCTCTTTCCTGGGGTAATCGTGTGTGCCTGCCCCTTGTAGCTATAAGGAGGAAGGCCCACAATCTAAATGTTGCTGGATCAGAGTCTTGCCAGGCATCATCCTCTACCCCAGAGTGTAGCCAACACAGCACCTCATCCTGCCTGTTCTTCTCCATCCACAGCAGTGCTCTCTCTGCCCCCAGGCAGGCAGAGGAAGACCTCCTTCCGTTCTGACGCCATCAGCAGCCACACTTGCTAAGGTGTGGCTCCTTAGCTCCCATTCATCAAAGGAATGGGAAATGAGCAGAGCTGGGCAGGTGACACAGTTAAACGCATACTGGCCAAAGGAATGACTTGCAAAGAGGCGACAAATGGCAAATGTCAGGGCAGGAACAGAAGTTGCCCCAGTGAAGCCAAGCTAACTGTATTTTTGGACATGGCGAGATAGATTCCTGAAGATGGCAGAACATGAGGGTCACAGGATATAAGAGGTTTAACAAGAGCAGAAGGAGATCAGGGATAGTGAGCAGAGATCCAGGGATGAGAGAGAAGCCAGTGTACAGGGGTCCTGAGGGGCCACTCACTTTGGAATAGTGCGTCATGGTTTGCCACCCCTTCCATGCACATATTCTCCCCCGACTGCCAGCACAGGGCCTGGCCCCGACCTCCAGAACTGTTTCATAAATGAAAGAGCGAGTGAATCTCCCAGAAGAAGTCCTGGTGGGGGGAGCGTCGTGAGGATATTAGTGAGAAATCAGACCCTTGGCTCCACTTCCAGATTTGAGCTCAGTTCTCTTTCCCACACAGAGCCAGCTCCTGAAACTGGGATTCTGGGTGGGCCCAGCAGAGAGTGTTCTGTTTCAGATGAGCCCCTGGCATGGCCAAGACAGCTGGGAAGGTGCTTAGAGGGGACAGAGTGCAGGAAGGTGGCCCTGGAAATCCCTCACGACACTCCCCACTGGAGTTTTCTCTGAATCTTGGAGACACTGGGATTCTGCTAGTGTTGAATGAAACCAGGTGCCTGACTCTGTGTGCCAGACCCACAGAGCTGGGAGTCTGGGAGTCCAACTAGGCAGAGGGAGACTCCCTCCAAGGCTGCTGTCAGCACCAGTCACTCTCGACAAGCTGCGCCTCACTAGCGCCCAGATAGCATAGATGAGCCAGCCCCCAGCGGTTCTCTCCAAACCCCAGGAAACCTGGCCTCTGTGTGAAGGAACCCAGCAACAGTGATCTCTCCTGCCCTCCCGTCTCCCAACCAACCATTTCGGATTCTCTCGTCTACACTTAGAGCTTAGTCTTTTCAATCCCCTCCCTGCCTAACCACAAATCTCACTCGATGGGGCTCTATCTCAGCATGTCCACACTGATGAAGAGGGCACAGCACACACCTCCACAACTTCCACAGGAAGCTGTTCATGGTCCCGTACAAGCCATGTTTGCCTTCGCTGTCATTTCTTCATCAGCACGTGAGACAGCTCCAAGCTGACGGAGGTCTGGTCCACAATCCACTTGCCCTGAGCACCAGAGGAGGATGTTGATGTACGGAACTCCAGGTATCAACCAAAGTGATGAAATCAACACCTCCAGGGACGGAGCCCAGGAACACACATTTAAACACAGGCTCTGTCACACCTCATTCTGATTCATACTCAAGTTTGGGAATCAACAGAGTCATTGATCTCTAAGCACCCCAAATCCAATCATTGGTTTTCCTCCAATGTCTTTTAGATATACATGGAGATTTGCCTAAGGCTCGTCATTTACCTGTCCCTGTGGCAAACTACTCAAGCAGCTGGGTGCCTTGCTGACACTCTTTTAGAGGGAACCTGGGGCTAAGCCCAGGTTACCACTGGAACTAATTGCAGAGGGTTCAAACTATTACTGTTCCTCTAAGGAAACTCTCCAAGGTGGGGAAAATGGGCCAGAGGCAGGAGAATTACAGGGAAATCCTACCCAGAGATGCTTTTAGTTCTGTGGGTTTTCAGCAGAGGGATTTAACAGGTTTGAAGCAGTTTTGTGTGAATCTTTGTCAGGGCAGTGTATGTACAAACAAACAGGGAGGGTTTTTTTTTTTTTTTGTAAAAAGTTAATCGGCTTAAAGTGTGCAACTAAATCGGCAAAGCTTACATTAAAGTGACCCACAGAGAAAGGACCCCATGGAAGGAAAATCTCTAGGGAATACAATATGGTCTCTATGTTCTTTTGTAGTCTCCAGCTATAAATATTCATGGGACAGTGTTAATGGGCTCCACAGCTCTATGCAACCACAATAGTTTTTTTGTTTATTCTCAGGACCATGAACTTTGAAACCATGACCCTAAATTTCAGCACTCTGCTTTCAGGCTTACTCAGTAGCAAGTGGGTGGGGAGAGGTTTGGCTTTCGAGGCCAGGGAGGAAGCAGACGAGTGTGAATCGGGCCTCCTGGATCTTTGGGTGCCTATTAAAGGGCAGGATCTATTTGGTATGGGAAGCCTCCTGTCTGCAGAGTCCGCAGCTGCTCCTGGGGAAATGGCCTTCTTGAGGGATGGATGGCTAAGCTATGTGAGCATATGGCAGAGAGGAGTAGAAGCAGTAAATATTTTAATTGGGCAAGACAGATTCATTGTGAGTTTTATATCGAAGTCTTAAAAAAAAAACAAGTTTTCATCCAGGAATTTCTAAGATGGAAAAATGTAGAAGCCATCTGAGCAATCCACTAGTTCTCCACAGGAGGAAGCCAGGGCACAGGAAGGCAAGCCAGGCCTCAGCTCCCCACTGTGGTCTTCCTCATATGAGGGATGGCAAGCAGGAGACACATCTAGACCTCTTCTGGCTTGCTCTCACCCAGGACAAAACGTCCTTCATTGGTCTCAACCCTCCTGTCCATCGAACATGTCCAGGGCCTCTCAATCCGTCTTAGCATAGAGCCACTTAGCCCAACGCTGACCAGGAGACAGAGTCCTAACGGAAACGTATTTGCCATCTACACCTTCCATTGTACCAGAGCTCGTCACCTCTTTATTCCAGTTAAGGATGATCTAGTCACCGCCCCCTAAACCAAGTGTACCCATCAGAGACCCTGTAGGATCCAAGTGTCCACGGGACACCTATGTCTGTCAGGACCTGGGAGAGCGCCCTACTCGGCTGAGTTCTCGGGAACAGCTCTTGAAACTGTTGGCATCTCATGGCAGCTGAGCTGGTGCCTCTGCTGGTAGCCACCTTGCCCAAGGGTACCTGTGGTCTTCCGCCTTGAACCTTCATCTAAATCATCGTACAGTCACTGATAGGTCAGAGGCCGTGACACAGCTTGGCTCGTGCCTGTCAGCAAACTGAAACTATAAAATGTATGCAGCAGACTGGTGTTGGCAGGCCTAGCCTAAGCCTTAAAGCTCCAGACAGCTCTCATATCATGAGCCCTCCCACTCAGCTGGTGACTTCTTAGGTGCCCTGGCCAGCTCGCAAAGTCGGCTGCTGGCACTGGGACACTGCACAAGCCCATACCTTTCTCCACTCACAATTTGTGAGGAATGTGTTAACCAAATCACAGTCATGGTAAATGACCTGGGCTTTCTGCTCAGCCCTTTGCCCAGCCGGTCTGCTCCTGCACCTGCATCTCCCAGTTCCCTTGCCCACTCTCCCAGGGGTTGCTTCAAACAAGGAAGAAACACTGGTGGACGGTGCAGGAGAAGAGAGAGGAATCTAGGTCATTCTCCCTGCTGAGGTGCTTCAGGCCTGGCCGTGGCGTCTCATGCTTCTGCCACCACCCCCACCCCCTACATATACACACTGGCTCTGACACTAGTAACATTGCTTCCTCCTTGAGTCTTTAGCACAGAGAGAGCTGGCTTATCTCTAGGGACCTCACCTCTCTAGCTTGTTCCCCTAACTCTGTGTTTCTAACTACTTCTTCATTAATATGAAACAGGTATTGTGATCCTGTTCCCTGCAGGACATACTCACTCACATAGCTGCTGTGAGAAAAACCTCTTGGTTTTTTCCACCGCTAAGATGGAAGATAGGAGGCTAAGCAACTCTTCTGACCCCAGTGATGCTCCTCATTACCAGATCCCAGTAGGATACGCTTTCCTGCCACCTCACAATCACTGCCTCCCACAGCAGAAGCCCACACCGACGCCACTCAATAACATCAGGAAGATGCAGCCTACATCCTAAAAGCCAAGAGCATCTCGGATTTTAATTGTACGCCATGTGTGCTTGAGTATAGGACCAGGCACATTTCATAAGTCCCAATCTCTCCACTGTGGAATGATCTTTCAAAGAACCATAAATTACATGCACAATTGCACATGACTCATTCTGAAGCTAAAGGCCACCGGAGACCTAAGCAGTGAGCAGAGTGGAAAGATATACTAGGTGGAGAGAAGAGGAGGCCTGGGGCCTAGCTCGAGCCAAGCCACAACTACCCCTCCTGCCCCCCGTGACTGTCAATAAGATACCACCCCTCCACACCACAGGGTTCTCACTGGGAAAATGAAACATCTCGAATAGACACAGTTCCTCCCAGCTCCGACATTCATCGGGCTTGATGGTACAGCTGGTTAACTTTCGGCAGAGCCCATGGCCTGTTATCTTGACTGAATCTTCTACTTAAAGGGCCAGCACGTTCAGCCGCCTGAGGCACGGGCTGTTCTGCTTACCAGTTCCTTTCCCTGCTTCCACGAGTAAAGAACCTCAGACTTGAGTTCAGGTGCTCTGGAAGATAAAGCTTACAGATTCCTAGGTAGACACTGGTGGCCACGTGACAAGTTCCAGTCAATGAGACGACCCATCCACTGCACATGGGAAGCCTCTTCCTGTGTTCTCTATGGAATTTTCTTTCTTTCACAGCCAGGCCTGTCGGTGGTGGGGTGGGCTTTGGCTGCCATCGTGGTCTATGAAGACCAGGGTCTCTCCCATGGAGGGTAAGCGGGAAGATGGAAGAGCCTGGCTCCTGAAGCGTATCCAGGATGAGGCTTCCTCGAGTCTGGATGCAGACTGCAGACTTTGTCGTGTCAAAGGAGCAGATGTCCAGCTTTGTCCAGCTGTGGACATGCATTGCCGATCAAGCCTGCTTCTCCCTGCTCTCATGTTCTGCCGTCCTGGAGCTAGGAGCCATAAAACTTCTCCCTTTATCACCTGTCACAGTGTTGGGTTCTGTGGGTAGAGAGCCCTGGAAGACGCTGAATGAGGGCGGACGGACATTTGTTCCCGGGTTCTGCTGGCCTTATCTCTCTTGCGCCTGTAGGCGTTATTGCCAGCAACATTCAGGAGAACCTCTCGCACCAAGTCCTTCCGCTCTCCACTGGACAGTTCCTTGCCAACAGGCCTTTTCCTACTGTACATTTGTCCACTTCTCCATGGCCTCTCCCACAATCAACTGAAGTTGAAAAGAAATTAAATGGAAAGTTCCAGAAAGAGACTTTTAAAGGTGTGGTTTTTTTTCATTTCTTGATTGCAGTTCATTAACAGTGTTTTAAAACCTTAATAGTGTAATAAAATCTGGCACCCCTATATCCTGTCCTGTGTGGCACAATACTCTATCCAACACATGGATTTTGCACACCCTACCTTCCTGTTAGTAACTTAAAGGCCATCTCTGTTACCAGATCCACAGCAACAGTGAATCACAGCATTCTTGTTCCCATTGTCTGTATCTTTCTTGACCACAGTTGTCTGTATCTTTCTTGTTAAGGGACAAATGGTGATGAGAAGGAAGCTCCGGGATGTGAACCATGAGACAGATCAACTTTGGCAGTAGGGTGTAAAAGTCAGTACAGACCAGATTCTGTAACTTTCGGTGGCTTCAGTTACTTATTGGAGGTCTTGGAGCACAACCCCTGAAGATAAGGGAGCCAGGGTATCTCCATGAACTTCAACCTCCAAGTGCCTTAGCTCTAACCTCTCTTAAGAAGTTGGAATTTTCAGCCTGAGGGACGGGTAGGGGAGCCCACTCTTTTCCTAGTAGCTGTTTTATATATCCAGCATTCCTGCTTTCTTCTGTGGTCTCTCTACCTCTTTTTGTCCCCTTTTTCGGGTTATCAACTATATATATACTAAATTTACTAGTCACTCTTCAAATGCCTGGTGCGGTTTCAGCCTCTCACCTGTACTACGATAAACATAATGAATTAACTTGGTCAGTAACAAGCCACTGAATCTTGACTGATACGGCCACAGGTTGTGGGGACAGAAACAGTGGTATGATACGAAATACCTTCTCCGCTTTTTAAATAAATAAACAAATAAATAATAAAACCCTCCAAAAATTGCCCATGGCAAATATGACAGAAAACTTGACATTTTTACTCTTTAAGAGATCCACTTAGAGTTAAAGGCATGTCTGAGTGTTCAAAGTTATTTGGAAAAGAAATGCAAGTTAAACTATAACTGCAAGTTGAAAAAAGTAGCAAAATACTTTTCTCAAGCCAGCACTGAAAACATGCTATCAGTCCTCAAGGGAATGCAAGGAAGAGTAAAAAATGTGATGGAGTTTTTGATTCATTCTGCTTTGGCTCTTCTAGGGGTGGGTGGTACCCAGAGCCCCAGGTGTGCTAGGCATGTGCTCTACCGCTGAGCTGCGTCAGCAGCCCCAAACCCCAGGAGCACCTCTCTTTCCTGCAATTCTATCAATAGGAATCTAGTATCAAGAATTAAAGATGTGTATAAAACTCTAGTTAGCTGGGTGGTGGAACACAGGTGTAATCCTAGCTATTTCGGAAGCTGAGGCAGAAGAATCACAAGTTCAAGACCAGTTTGGGCTACCTAGGGAATTAGAGGCCAGCCCAGGCAATTCAGGGAGACCTTGTCTCAAAATAACAGAATGAGCTGTTTCTGTAACATGCTCAAGGCCCTTCCTGCACTCACTCCCCAGCCTGCAGGAAACAAATATTCAGGCACAGGGATGACTCCAGAATCATCACTTACGAAAGAAAAGGAAAATGATTGTTGGGGTGGGGGAATCTGTATGTCTCACAAAGGGCACTTGTAAAGCAAATGATGATGTATCTATGCAACCATGAACAAAACAACTTAAATTGATGCTATATAAGTCTGTTACATAAGCATCTTCACTGCCATAGAGGGAGGTTTCATGGCTCCAAGAAAATGGAGTTGAAGGTTCAGTATGTTCAGGAAAAGGGAGCTCCTGTTAAGGCACACACACAGGGTCTGGAAGCGCATACACTGTGTTTACAGTCGTCACCTCTAGGAAGTGGGATGGCTGGGCATTTTCAGTCCTTCCTATATTCTATCATGGCGTAATACTCGGAAAAATAGTTTAAAATCCCCCCCTCCTCCATCTCGAAAGTGCGCCCCAGCTTGCTCAACATGTCTCAATAATCTTAATCATGTTTCTGTTATGATCTTTCAGCTCAGGACCCCTCCCATGCACAGAGTGTGATCTTGTTCCACCTCCTCTTCCTTCCCATTCCCAGGATAACAATGGTCCTCATCTCTCAGGGCTAGATGTCCTGGTCAGGTCTGTTTCTGCAGTTCCTAAGCATTGAATGTTCCACTCAAAAGCAATCAATAGCTCCCCATTTCCCTAAGATTTATTTCAAGTGCCTCAGCTTGACATTCACTTTTTTCCAAGTTTATTTCCATCTTGTTACTATTGTTCTTTAAAAGTCAGAGTGAAGTCCCAGCTCCATCATGTCCCAAGCATCCCAAGGCCTCCCCTTGACTCGCTATTCTATCCAATGTTCTGCCTGCATCCCAGCTTCTCCAAATTCCACATAAGGAATAAACCTAAGCTCAGGGCTTATCACACCCCTCTCCAGTAATTCTTCCTTAATTGTCCCATGGTGAGTCCTAGCTTTTGGATCCCTGTGGTTTCCCATTTACTCAGGTTTTCATTTGGCAAATACCTGCTGACACTCACCAGACGCTGACACTGTGCTGGTGACAGAAAACAGGGAGCCTGGTTTCTCCTCCTAGCAGGTTATTGTCTGGTGTGTGGCAGTTGCTGAGCAAGTCACCACACACCAGTCACTCTGACCAGTTCTATTTAGAAAAAGTGCCACGTGGAAAAATAAAGGCAACGAGCAATCTAAGAAAAAGGATTTGCTTTGATATGGGGCTGGGCGGGTGACCTGGGGGGATTGCAGGCTGAGTCTGAGAGAAGGAACCAGAGCTGACTACATGGAGGGCCCCGAGAGGCTACTAGGATGACGCTCCCATGGGTCAGTGGTAGATGAGGGGTGGGGGTTGCAGAAAAGGGTGGGCAGTAACCAAGGTCTCAAAACTACCAACCTCTCTTATCCCAAGTACCTGGGAAGTTCCAAACAGTCCTAAACTGGGTCTGATTCTGCAAATGTGCTCAGAGGTGAGTTTTAAAAGATTGTTCTGCCATCAGAGTGTGGTAGTGCAGATCTTAATCCCAGCACTCAGAAGGCAGAGGCAGGTGGATCTCTGTGAGTTTAGGCCAGCCTTGTCTACAGAGTGAATTCCAGGACATCCAGGTCTATTACACAGAGGGATCCTGTCTTGAAAATCCAAAATAAACATGAGAGACAGGGAGAGAGGGAAGGAAGGAGGGAGGGAGGGAGGGAGGGAGGGAGGGAGGGAGGGAAGGGAGGAAGAGAGAGAGAAAGAGAAAGAAAGAAAGAAAGAAAGAAAGAAAGAAAGAAAGAAAGAAAGAAAGAAAGAAAGAAAGAAAGAAAGAAAGAAAGAAAGGAAGGAAGAAGAAAGGAAGGAAGGAAGGAAGGAAAATCCAAAAGACCACTCTGCCTTCAGCATGCACAGATTTGATTTGGGGAGTATAGGTACCTACAGAGGACAAAGGAGCTGGCAGGAGCTTAGAACAAGTGGGCCGCAATTAGGATCAAACGAGACAGACAGGATCAAAGTTAGACACAAAGCTGGCAGGGCTTGGGTTGGGCTAAACGAGGAAAGTCAAGTGGCTGGGCTTGCAACCTGGTTTTCAGCTAAAGTAGCTAAAGTAGGTGGATTTTGCACCTGTGACCACTTCCTGAGCCAATGGGGAAAGGCAAAGAACTTAGAGCTAACTTGACAGGGAGGACAACTGGCCCAGAACCTGAAGGGAACTTAAAGAGCTGGTAGCCTGACATTTCCTGTGGGGACAGGTTTCAAGGACTCACATCATCTCCCACCAATAACCTAGGTGGGAGGGAAATGGGGGCATGGTGGGTAAATTGAAGCATGAGGAGGGGAACTAAGGGGCCCAGCTGGTGAAGCAGGCAGACCCAGGCTCTACACCAACACTTGAGTGCTCATGCAGGCGAGCCTGAGAATATTGATTGGTAATTGGCAGGAGTGGCTAGAGGATGGCGTGATCACAGATAGATCGCTAACCAATCAGCAGGAAAGCTGGGCTCCTGTTGCTAGGTTTGCATCCAGGCAGAAGTAGATTGTGAGCAGGCTGAGTGGGTACCAGGAAAAACCTCTTATGCGTATCAGTAGCTGCCACCCTCTCCTCGCTTCAGGAAATTAACACTTGTCACTTGCATGGATCCCAAGAGAACTCTGCGGCCTTGAGAGAGAGAGAGAGAAATATACACAAGAAGCTCAGATTGTCACTCATAGGGAAAGTCTTAAAGGGGAAACAGTAACAGAAACTTGTACGGTGGAGAAAGAGCTGCCAAGGGCAGCACGCTAAACTCAACCCAGTAAACTGAAACTCCAAGCAAACCGCCATGATGGACTTGAATGCCATTCTCATTTCCCAAAGAGGTAAACTGAGGCTTTGAGAGGTTAGGAAATTTGATCCAATCACACAGGTAGGAGGATCACCCTGGAAGGCAAGCCACAGACTGCCTAATGCCAAGAATGGTGCCTTCGATGTTTCTTTAAACTGACCCTACTAAGAAGGGCCTCCCTGGGAAGCTGGCTCAACTCCATCCTCTCCTTCTTCAGAGGGCGCATGGCTAGATCCTTTCTCCCACCTGACCTTACACCCGTGTTCTGCCCTGAGCCTTCTGGAAGAAGGATGGGGGAAAAGAGAAGAGATACGTTTCAAGATACATTGCATTTATTCACAGATTGTTCCCGGTGCCTTGGAACCAAGAGTGTCTGGAGACCAGAACTCTCTCATCCCTATCAAGATCCAGGCAAAGATAGGAAAAAAAAGGTCAGGGAAAAGGGGCTAGCCTGTGGTATCCTGACAGCCTTGATGCTGATCACAATAGAGACGCTTGTTGACTGTGGGTAAGGGGGGGGGGTTGACATCATTGTTCCTGCCCTAACAAGTTAAAGGTCCCAGCCCAGGTTCTTGCCTGCACAGCACCTAGACCATGGCCTGCAGTGCCATCAAGAGCCTAAAAACCCAAGCCATACCCCACAGGCTTCCACAGAATCTCCCAGTCTACGTGGGAGGCCGGTGCATGGTGCTTTCTAAAACATGAGGTGTGGCCCGAGCTCCGAAGCAGAACTGCAGGGGAGAGTCAGCACGTCACTCTTCTACCCGGAAGGGTGAGGGCAAGAAGCGATGCTGTAAGTGACAGTCTCTAGTGGAAGATGACACCACCATCAGACATGCTGTAGTCGACAGCCTCACTGGTTCCTATGCTCTTTGGAAGTTGGAGGTCATAGGAACACGGCTTTGGAGAGTTCAGGAGGAGCCAGGTCCCATTGTTTATCCCCAGACTTGAGGGCTGGTCTCTTAGACAGCAAGCTCTCAGCTCAACCCCTTCAATGAGCTAATGAGATTCATGGCTGACTGCAGGTTTGAGATAAAGGTCCTTAAACTACATCCACCAGTATGACAAGAAGACATGAAACTCTTAAAATTGTTTGGCTATTGGGTTTTCTGCCACTCAAGAAGACTTGCTGGGTTTCGGTGAATATATTTTATACAAACAATAGTGCTACTAATATCTCCCATGTTCTAAGAATTCCCCTGAATCTATATGAAATCATACAATCTGCCTAGACACCCTATATCGTCAATATTAATATAGTGTTTTATTTGTCCAAGTCTCCTCAGGGTCTTAGCTCTGAACTCAGACATCTTCCTGTACAGAAACATTTCCTGCTTCAAGCCAGCTGTCTGCCTGTGATGGAAACCAAGGGATCACACGAATAGATTAAATAGGCACACTTGGAGATATGACAGGTAGCTAAGGAGCCATTTAAGTCTACAGGTGTTCACATTTACTGAGTGCTTCTATTTGCTCGACATACCCTCGAGGGCCTCTCACATAACAATGGCCTGCTTCCAGAGGCTTCTGTTAACCACGGAATAGGCTTGAGGAAATGGAGCTTTTAAAAGCCAAGGACTCTCTTGAAGTTTCACAGTAAGTGACAGGGCACGGGAAGTCTGAAATAGAAAGACTGGGCTAAAGTGTGGGTGCGGAGCACTGCATGAGAGGGTGAGTCCTGAGGGAGGGGGTCAGCCCGATGACCATGACTGACCACAGAAGCACTATGGAATGCTATGTACATTTGGCTTCCATCCAGAGACATCTTCCCTCTGAACCAACCATGCCCAGCCTGGGTGGCAGTCTAGAGTCTTAAGGTCCAACAAGATCTTAGACCTTTATCATCAGAGACCACCCATGGCAGGGCACTGCCCCTAGGAAGGGGCATGCAAAGCCCATCAGGGTGGACAGGAAAAGGTAAGTTGCACTCATGTACCACCTGGGAGGCAACCTCTGATGTTTCAGTGCACACTCCTGTCCGCTAAATGTAGGCTGAGTCCCCAGAGATGGTGTAGAAAGTTAAAGGAGCATCGATGGCAAACAGAAAGTCCACGCCTGAAACTCAGTTTCCCCACTTTCCCTACTGCAAAGTAGCAGCCCCCACAGTGCATGTCTACTCTGGGGGTGATGCTGAGAGGCGTAGGGTGGTGTCTCTTGCTGGGACTGGCTCCTAGAGTAGCCCTATCTTCGAGGGGTCTGCCAGGCTCCCCATCTTCATCACCCCTTTCCCAGACACTGCCTATCCAACAGAAGTCTTGGCTACTGTTGGGAGCCCTAGGTTCCAGTTGGCATTTGATGCTACCTGTACTGCATCTGCCCTGAGTTGAGCACTGACCCTCACACAGGAGCCAAGGTGGTAAGTCTCCTCCATATAATGAATATGGCATGAAATTCACCCTTCACTTAACGTTTTGAAAATTTTTCATACTTTTTAATTTAAATTAATTATTTTGTTTTATGTCTATGGGCATTTTGCCGGCATGTATGCTTGGGCACTTCTTGTAAGACTGGTGCCCACAAAGGCCAAAAGAGGCATCAGATCCCCTGAACTGGAGTTATAGATGGAGTTATGAGCCACCATTCGGGTCCTAGGAATCAAACATAGGTCCTCTGGAAGAGCAACTGTGCTCTTAGCCACTGAGCCATCTCTAGCCACAAAACCCTTTACTTTTGAGATACTGTTTAACAACAACGAATCCCCAACTCTGATCACGCAATGTGAAATCACTAATTGCACGCATTTGGATTACTCTGCCGCATTTCCACAAGAGCACTCAGGAGGTGCTCACGAGCACCTGTGCTGTCCTCGGATGACATAAATGTCCATCACTGGGTACCCCCTGGTGCCAGAAAATGGGCTCAGAAACTGATTAAAAACTTGTGTCATTTAGTCCTGTAGCAACCCTGAAAACTGGGTGAGCAGTTCTTTGCAAGTGAGGGAACAGGATGAGGGAGGTCAAGTAACTTCCTCACAGAAAAGCAGACAGGTGGACCAGACGCTGCTCCTGCCTGGAGACTGGAAAGGCATTTAATGAACAAGGCCTTGGAGAAATGTAATTCCATTAAATCAGCCATCTGCCCATCAGCAAGGACCGTATGACAGGAGAGTATAAAAATAAAAATGTAGAAGTGCCAGGTGCTCTCACCAGGATGCATGCCTCTGGACCCTACATAGCTTCACCTCTGTTTCAGAAAACCAGGGGCCTTGGCCCTGCCATGAAGTTCTTGAACCTACTGTCCCCCTGCTTCCTCTCCTGACACTCTCTGGGAAGGGCTGCTGCATGGCTCAGACTGAGGGCAAATTCATGGTTCCTTCGGCCATGAACATAATTCACCTAAGGCCAGGATCCTTTCTACCTCCCTCCTCCAGCAGATACTGACACACACCACAGTGGATGCTGGATGCTGCTCTGGGTACCAGGCACAGAGACTGAACCCCAGACTTCAAGGAGTTGAATATTCTGGCCTCACATCAGGACCCGGAAGGGCTGCTGGCAGCAGCTGCCCGGAAGTCTCTTGGTGAACCTTCAAAAAGACCTCTCTGGTAAGGTATCTTGAAGCAAATGACAAGATAGAGTGAAAGTCCAAATTTCAGACAGAGGTGAGATTTGAAATTACGGGCAGGGGCTGGGGATACCCCAAACTGAGTCATGAACCATTTGCCCCACCGTAATGCTCACTTTGGTTCCTGAGCCATCTGGGGCCAGCAACTCCACATATCATATTTGAATCCAGGATTCACAGCCTTGGATGCCTTTGGCGTTTGCCGAGCCACTAGCTAAAGAGTAAGCAGGCAGCCAGTTCCCTTGGATTTAATAAGTCCAAAGGCTGTCCAAGAACCTCTGCTTCACCCAAGTCTCATGCGGACAGTTTTGGTGACCCGCGTCCACACTCTCCAATCAACTCTGGGAAGCTGCATGCATCCACTGCCTCTCTCCCCACTTTTCTACTTTAGAACCATCCCTAAATCTAGAGAACCCAGTCAATGCCTCAAAAGTGTGGCAGGTCATTTTTCCAAAACTGGCTCCAACAGTCTCTTTAACTCCACCTGCTGTTTTGTTTTGTTTCATTTTTGAGACAGGGTTTTTCTGTCTCAAAACAGCCCGGGCTGTCCTAGAACTTGCTTGGTAGACTAGACTGGCCTTGAACTCTCAGAGATCCACCTACCTTTGCCTCCCAAGTGTTGGGATTAAAGGCATGCACCACCACAGGTAAAAAGACTGGTGCGTCAGTCCCTAGAATGGGGTGGAAGCTTGTCATCGTGGGGGATGTGAGGATGTGAGGTGGTCATCAAAGGCACTGAAACCTCCATCTGGTTCTCAGACCCACCTAGCATCCAGCGGCTGTGCTGTGAGGAAGCCTACCACCCGGCCACATGGGAAGGCAACCCGAGAATCTCTACCCACCAGTCCAATGAACAACCAGTCCATGGGCAGGCATGAGGGTGAGCCATCAGGTAGATTCCAGACCCTTGTTGTCTATCTTGCAAGTCTTTCTAGCACACGCATGCGCACACACCACCCTATCTATTCTTAATCCACCGAAGCAGGAACCTAATAACATGGCAGTAAGGTTGTTCTACATCAAATTGGGGGTGGGTTCTTCCCCAATCATAGAGCAGGGAACAGAAGTAAAGGACAAAGGCTACAGCCTTTGGATAGACGTCAGTCTTCCATCCTCCGGGTGGATGGTTCTAGGAGGTACCTGGAAATTTCTAAGAGGTCCTGGAGGGTCCCAAGGTCGCCGCCCAGAGCAGCCGTCTGAATCTCACACCCCTTACTGAATGCTTCCTTTCCTGTCTCATGTGCCCTGTCTCACTCTCCAAATGTCTACACACAGGTCCTTGTTTGTGGCTCTGCTTCCTAAAGAAGCCAGCTAAGACTGGTTCCTGGTTACATTGCAAGGTAAAATATTTGGCTTCCACCTCCGTTTTGCAGATAAGGAGGGTGACACACAGGAAAGTGACAGCATGGTTCACAGCCACACAGACAGCAGGGGCAGGGATGGAATGAGGAGCCAGGCTCCTGGCTTGACTCAGCTGAGGAAGCGTGAATGAGGGCAGGCAGACAAGAGGAGTCCTGCCAGCATGGAGATGCTGAGACTGTCTGTGGTTTCTTATGTAGTGCCTGGCTATGTGGGCAGCACCTAAGGAAAGGTCAGTAACAGAGCTATGAACCAACAGACACCGTGTCCTAGAAGCCCATGGCTGCTCCCCAGCTGCGTGCCAGGAGGGTTCCCACTCCCCCATCCTCTGGCTTAGCAACCACCCTCTCTGCAGCATCCACTGTTAGTAAATTTAGAATTGACAATTTAAAATGGCACCAAAAGCTTCAGTGATGAAGATGTTCTTTCAACACATTTCTAGAAAGCCTGTTTATAAAGTACCCAGTGATTGACATATCTATTGTTCTATGTACTTTAATCTGTCTGAAATTATTCCTATCCACAAATGAGGACATAAAGACACCCGGAGAGCAAGGACTTGCCCCAGGTCATGTAGCTTGTACTTGCAGAGCAGGCAGAGGCTGCTAAGGGTAAAGTGGTGGAAACAGCACACAGGACGTGATGGCATGGTAAATACAACATGGAAAATGGTCGCGGCACTTACTAGTTCACACAGCTTTGCTGGCTAGGCTGGAACAAAAGTCACAGAGACATAGAACACTGAACAGGAAGGAGGCATGGGACTCAAGCACAAGTACCTACATGGTGTCCTGTGGGTTCAGGGTAAGATAGGTTATGTAGATCAAGTTTCTTGGGTAGCAAGATGGCATAAAGGGTAAGCCAAGCCCAAGCTCCCCAGTTCCACCCAGGACCACACAGGAGAAGGAGAGAACCAACTTCTGAAAGTTATCCTCTGAATGCCACACGCATGTCGTGGCATTCCAGTGCGACCCCACCTGAACACAGCATAAATGAAGAAAACTGTAATTTTTAAAATGTTTAAAAATGGAGAAGCTCCCCAGATCTGTTGGTTTACAGCCTAACAAATTCAATAGGTCCACTCTACAGGGAAGAAGCTGAGGCCCAGGGGGGACAGGACTTGTCCACTGAGGTGGGGAACAGAACCAGGACTGTCCCCTCTGCATTACAGATGCACAGTGGAATGGAGACCCAGACCAGGGAAGGGACAGGTGGGGAAAGAAGCAGGGCCAGGAGTGGGTGGGCCTTCTGGCCAGAGCTTCCAGGTTGGGGTTTCTCTGGGACAGGGCTGCTTCTGAAGGGAAGCTCTAAACACTCTGCCAGGATGTGCGGTTCCCCCTAGTGGGGAAGCTGTTACTCCACTGAGACTTCGGGCCGTCCCATTTTTGGCCTTCCATAGGGTGCTCTCAAGATGAGAGAATTCCCAGGAGGATGGGCAGACTGTGTTGCTTTTTTGCTGCAGGTCTCTCTTGCCATCCCTCTCCTCTGGCTGCTCTTAGCATCAGGTTAGTTCAGGGAGAGGCTGAGGTGGGGACCCGGGGGAGGGGTGGGGCCTGGAGTAGGGGCGGGGCTGGAGTAAGGGTGGGGCCCGTGATGCATTAAAGTCAGTGAACCACATGGGGCTTCTCTACCTTCCAGCCTTGCCTGCCTACCCCATCCTACCTATGAACAATCAGAGCAGTCACATCATTGTTACCCAGCATTTTCTCTAAAACCACTGGACAACCCATGACAAATTTGCCTCGGGGTTGTCCTTGGAGGGTCAGACCAGGTAGGAGTTCTGGGTCAGATCTGTACCTTTCTCTCTGGATCTGCAGCATCTAGGCTAGCATCCCATGTACAGGAGGCGCCCAGCCTAATCCTCAAACTGGCCCTAGCTGCCCTACAACCTCAGAGGCAGCTCTACTCGGACAGGGTCCAGAAGCTGACAAGTGAGACCGTTGGTCCTGTTCACCCCCATCTTATTTTCAAGACTAAGTGCGTTTTAGAACCAAGACACCATTCTAACAGTGCTCAGGAGATCGTCCTGGCCACAAGCATGGGCCCACAAAGAGCTGGGTGTCACAGTCAGGCCATGGGTGGTGTGCCTTCACTTAATCTGGAAACCACCCTTTCTGACTACTTCCCAACTGAAGCTTTATATGTAGGCAATAGGTAGATATCCTTCAGGGGTCCTCCCTGTGGTAAGACCGGGTCCCCCATACCCAGTTTGACCTTCAGCCTGCATAGGATCCTCTGGTCTCATGAACTTCCGAGGCTCTCGTGGGAACCTCATCTTCCCCAGACGACAGACATGTGAAGCTACTTGGCCTACACACTAGAGCTACCACAGTACCACAGTAACAATAAAAATAAGGACAACAACCCCATTTGTTCCATTGGCAAAAAAAAATCCCACAAGCCTCCTGTTTATCTTCCGATTTAGAGATGAGGAACCCGAGGCTGGCAGAGGCCTCCATGACGAGAGGGAATGGGGAACTGGCCTAGACCTGGCAGGCACTGTACCCACAGGAAGCACTCTGGTCCCCTGAGTATCCTCAAGGCCGCCCTCTCGCCTCCTATCCTTTATCTTTGCTCACTGGCAAGTGAAACAGGTGGAGCAGTGGCCAAAGAAAAACACTACTCCTGGGCTCCTGGCCACCATCCAGGAGCAGCCTCAAGGTAATCTAAATTCAGCACCACCCCGGGTCTGGGAATTGCACCGTCCAGCTCCTGACTTTGGATGTGCTTGGATCCTTTCCGAAGGGACACTTAAGAAACCTTTGCTAGGGTGCTTCAACACTCTCCTCTACCCCTCGCCACACATCCCGGACGACCCAAGAGGGTTGGTAGCTGGAACTGTAGAGCTGGGACGGGTTTGGCTAACAAGGCCGGTGTGTCCTAGGGCTCAGTTTCCTGGTGGAATTAAGAGCACCTGCTGACTTCCATCTCAGCTGGGTGCTGAGGAGACTGCGGGGAAAGGATGGAGCAATTTAAGTCGTGAGCGTTCTCCCTAGGCAACTCTTCCTTCTGCCTCCCATGAAGCTCTTCTGTCTGTCTTCTAATCTCTTCCCAAGAGTAACTACAGACCTTGGGAAACTTCGCGGGAAACTTCCAACTACTGTGAACTCCAATGAAACCAGCTACTCCGTCGGAGCTGGGAGCGCGATGCCCAGCCAGGCTCGACTCCTGCAGTGTCCGGAGGTAGCGGGTGCCGAGTCGCTGACAGGCAACCGGAACCCACCGTGCCCCACACAGCCTTTCGCTCTGGGACCACTCCTGCAGCAGCCACCCGATGCGTCCTGCTAACTGGGACCAGGTTCCCTGTGGACATTGTCCTCCCTCTCCCGGGAACCCCGGGCATCTCCCAGGAGCAGAGTGGTCCGCCTTGCCTACAGTTCATTTGCATTTCAAAGGAAAACTTCTGCCCGACAGCAGTGGTACCTACCGGCTTTGCAGGGGTCGTGGTAATGCAGCCGTTGCTCCGTGCCCTCCTCGCCTTCCAAAGCCCAGAAGTCCAAGGTGACATCCGAGTTGACCCCAAGCACCCCAGTACCGCAGGGGAGCAGAAGCAGCAGTGGCAGCAGCAAGAGCACCAGGGTGCCAAGTGCAGCCGCCTGGGGCATAGTGGTAGGGGTCTGTGGGACCCGAGGGACTTAACGTGCACTAAAAGCTCAGATACAGCGAAACACCATGCACAGGGTTGGATGTGGTGGTCCCTGCTTGGCTGCCAGACACCGGTGGGGTACGGAGCAAGACCAGTAAGGCGTTCCCGACCTAGAGAGCCGCTGCTCAACACGACTTGCCCAGTGGCCTAGGCTGCGGTGGCTGCGACTGTGTTGGTGGCGGCGGTAGTAGGAACAGTGGCCGCTCCGCCCCTCTCTACCAGGGCTGGACCACACGCCCTCTCCAAGGGCCCCGGACAGCCAATCACTTAGGCGCCCTAGGCGAGGCCCCTCCTCTCCCCTGCACCTCCGTAACTTCGGAGGAACCCAAGCAAAGCGAAGATGCTGATGGACAGGCAAGTGCTGGAGCCCCTGGGACGCATCCACCTGGTCAAATGCACCCTTGTACTGACACCGTACAGTACTCCTCCTCAAGACCGAGGCTGGGTTCATGCCTTACCTTATTCTACAAATTAATTTCACAACTCCAGGATACATGCATGGCGGGACACAGGGGGACCAGCAGTCTAGTGTGAGCTGTCCAGTCCGCCTCGCTGCCAACTGAGGGCTTTTGGACATTCGCTTCTCTACAGGACGCAGTAGGATTCCCTCTACTCTCTCAACAGCCCCGGTCCCGCCTGCACAGGTGCAAGCTGCAGTACCCACCAAACCCGAAGTTGTTGCTGGTGACATAAGGAAGACAGTGTAAGAGGGCAGACTTGCCTCTGGATGATCCTTCAGTAAAACAGTCCCAGTGCTGGGTGCTTTTGGTAGTCAAAGACTCATAAACGAACAGCCCTGTTATTTAAAGTTACAGACATACCAAGCAAGCCTTGCCGTTAGTCTGCTAAAATAAAAATGAGCGATTCTTTAAATCTGGTTATTTTTCTGTCAGTAAAAAACACGCGCCCAAACTATTTAGGGGGATAATCAGACGCTATTTGAAACTCACTTCTGTGATGTACCTTCAACGTAAAAATTGTCAGATCTGATCCACGTTGACATCCACTAATACTGCAAGGATTTTCAAAGATTCTTTTATACAAGTAAATTGCCCTAATCGAGCAGCATAGCACATCAATGTGCCGTGCCCATTTGTAAGTGCATCGCATACAGATTTATATATGTCTTAAATGCAAGGAGATAAACTGAGTTTCTTTTTGAGGTTTGTTACTACATGGCTTCATAGCTGCTAAAAGACATAGCAGTTAACAGGTCCAAATCTGGGCTTTACACCAGACTCCAAATTTCTCCCATTATGATCTCCTGTCGCATCCATTAAGTAGAATTAACAATGCAAGCCAGGAAAGGTGGCAGTTAGCTACATGGAGTATTTAATTTTTTCTTGGTTCTCAACAAAGAAACGGAGGGTTGACACTGCCTAAAGCTGTCATCAAAAGAAATCACAAAAGTTACAGCCAGGTTAAGAAAGATGTTAGAAACTGGCAGGTTAGAGCAGGGGACTTGAGGGGAATAGCTGGCACCAAATGGCAAGAAAGGCCAAGTGGTCACTAAAACAGACCATAGGTGACTGCCGGAAGGAGTCAAACCCAACGCCATAGTTTGCTATATGCACCCCAGTGAAGGTCACCACCTGTCAGCAGACAAGTCCACAACGTCGACATCTAAAGGGCTAACAAACTTCTGTGACACTTCCAGGCTTCCAGATGGCCCTATGAAAACAGCCAGTTGGCTTCCTCATTAAGAGAGAATTCTGGAAAACAGACATTAGAGGCTGGTCTTTGGCAAGCACATAAGTTGGAGCTTTTACTGCCTTTAATCGCCACCTGGTGGGTTAACTGCCAGTCTCTTCATCAATAAATACCCTTTAGCCAAATATTTTGAAGACCTGTGATCCTAGATAAGCAAGCTGCACAGCTTTGTGTCACGCTTGTTTGGATGTTTCTTTGGCTACCAATAGGTTAGTCAGCATTGTAGGGTCAGATGGGAATGACTGAAGAAGAATGTTCACATTTCTCATCGCTCTACAGCTCTTAATTACACACGTTAGTTTACTTCATAGCAAGTTAATTTGAAATTTTTTCTTCCCTGTTTTGAGACAGGGTTTCTCTATGTAGCTCTGGCTGCCCAGAAACTCACTATATAGACTGGGCTCGCCTCAAACGCACAGAGATCTTTCTGCCTCTGCCTCCCAAGTGCTGGGATTAAAGACATGCGTCATCACACTCGATTTCCTCTTTTCTTTTCAGACAGGTTATTGCTATTTAGCCCAAGGTGGCCTCAAACTTGTGCTAATCCTCCTGTGTCAGTTTCTAAGTGATGGATAGGCCTGTACCATCTTGTTCTGCTCAAATAAACTTAAAAGCATATTTTTAAAAAATCTAAATCCAGGGTTGGAGAGATGGTTCATCAGTTAAGAGCACTGGTTGGTCTTCCAGAGGACTTTGGTTTAATGCCCAGTCCCTATGTGGTGGCTCATTGTCATCTGTAACTCCAGTCTCTTTCGGCCTCTTTGGGCACCAGGCACACTCAAGCGGTGCGCAGGCATACATACATGCAGGCACAACACTTGTACACACAAACAAAAATCTAAATCTCACGGGAAAGTGGAGGTCAATTTAGAACATGTTATGACCTAGAACCCATTTTTCAGCACCTGTGGTCCGGAGGAAAGCCTCTAAGTAGCCTTTTCCTCATGTCCTGCCCAGCTTGTCACAGCTACACTCCTTTGCCCAAATGCATCAAATTACTTTACAGCTGCTCATACCCCTTCAGATCTAATTCTAGCCTCCTTTACTTCCCCACCCAGGCCAGTTTCTCATTCCCATCTTTACCTTCAGCACAGGCGGTGAACCTCAGAACACAGGTACTCTTCTGGCTCATCCCTTCATTTACACCATTGGGGTGATGTACTGAGTTCTTTGAAGACTACAATCGTCACGATCTTTAAAACTACCTTATTCAAGGTGGCATCCTAGGATACCACCTTCAAAACTTTCCATAGCCATCATATAGCCTGAATTCTTACCACCTCCCAAGTACTACTCCTGTTGCCTTCAACATCTACAATCACCCTAACAGGGTCTTGCCTCTTCCTAATTCCATGTCTCTTGTTGGAACACTTGGATGGCCACAGACCTGCCTCTTTGTGCCAGCATCTATTACAGTCACATCTAAGGTGCTTAAACTTTTCAGATCTTCCCTACTGAAGCTAACTTCAGACCTGAATAATCACACAAAAACTATATTAATTACAGCACTGGTAAACGGCTCAGGCATATTCCTAGCCAGCTCTTACATCTTATATTGTCATGAGGCTGTGGCTTACCGGCAAGGTTCTGGACGTCTTTCTCCTTCAGCAGCTACATGGCATCTCCCTGATTCTGCCTTTTCTCCTTGCATTCAGTTTAGTTTTCCCATCTACCTATAGTCTACCCTGCCATAGGCCAAAACAGCTTCTTTATTAACCAATGGTAATAAAACATATTCACATACAGAGGGGACCCCCACATCACCTAACTAAACCCAAACGGAATCACCTGCATCTCTGTAGGGTCTCCTCTCTCTGAACCTCATGGTTAGCCCTGTAGTCATAATGACTTAGACTAAGTCATTGTAAGTTAACAAAAACCAGCCAGTTAAAATGTTCCTGCAAGTCTTTTTCTTAAA
This sequence comes from Ondatra zibethicus, assembly GCA_004026605.1. Taxonomy (NCBI): domain Eukaryota; kingdom Metazoa; phylum Chordata; class Mammalia; order Rodentia; family Cricetidae; genus Ondatra; species Ondatra zibethicus. Next base: position 100,233 of record PVIU01002604.1, on the reverse strand, counting down.
CTTGAAAGCCCTATTCACATTTAGCAAACTGTGAAAGTGAAAATCATTTAAAATATTTAATTTATAGACCCCATTTGACTGAATATAGGCCTGTTTGTTATAAAATATGCTGAGTAGTTCACTTTACTCCGAGGTCAAGAAGTAGGGTATGTAACAATGGGCTTCCTTCTATGGTGTAGAATCTATACCTGGTTTTCCAACCAGAGTTCAGGCAAGAAAATATCAGAAGTCAGTCAAATCTGCACTAACCAAACTACATGGCTAACAGGAATTCCCATGTATAGGTGTTGAGCAAGGAAACTGTTTAAAGAACCAAAGAGGTGGATAAGGGTCTTAAAACTAGTTAAAAGTGGTGAGGAAGCCAAAAAGCACAAGGAGAACTCAAGAAATTAACCAGACTTTACCACAGCATAGCCATCAGTCCCCTCTACTTAGATATGTTGCTGCTCCGCAGGCTGGAGAGGTGACATCTTCATTTTATAATGACAACAATGAAGACGACCAGGTACCAATTCTGCAACTTCTAGACTCAGAGAGCCCCTTTACCTGCCTCAGTGTCATACCTACTGAGGGGACTCAAGTAAATTTTCCTGGAAAAAGCAACACATTCCAGACAAAGCCAGGGCCTTGTCAATCACAGGACTGACAGGCATAAGGGAGAAGGGTGCTGACAGTGGTTCAAAGCTTACCAACCAAGAACGGTAAAAAGATAAAACACTTTTTAAAAGAAATCTTGTTCACTATACCATTCCTTCCACTTTCCGGTACAATGTTTTGTTTTGTTTTGAAAACACAAGTGGGGGCAGGTGTGGATGTTAGACTTCAAGTTTCTGGTCTGCTGACTACTTCCATGTTCTCTGTCTGCATTGCTGTAGAATGCCTGTGTTGTCGCACAAAGTGTATGGGGCGTCAACATGAACTCATTCATTATCTGACCCCAAACAACTTCTGAACCGAGTTACCTAACTGTGGAATGAATTTTATGACTCATCTCTTGGCAGGCAGGCTGGAAACAAGTTATCTTTTCCTTCACACTTTGGTTTACCTGTTTCAGAATGGAAAGAAAGCAAGCATCCAAGGAAAGTACATTTAATTTTTTATTACTTTTAAAAAATCCAACTTCAGGTAAATTAACAGACTAGATTAAAACCTCAATTGTATCTGATACATTATACACTGGATTTCTATTACTAAAAAGCCAGTTGGAATACGGCCTACACAAACCCAGAATGTATACAAAATGGAAGTGACATGGCAATCACCATGTCTTCCCACCTGCTGACTGTCGTGCTCCGTGGGGATTTGAAGGTTCAAAGTGAACACAAATGAGAAGCCCAAAGATGCTTTTATAGAAAACTCTGCTGTCCTTCAGACAACCCTTTTCCTCCTTACATTTAGCTCTTACTTACAGCACTTACAGCATCCAGATGGCCTAAACTGACGAGGTGAGGGCAAGTACAAACTGTGCCTTGCCTAGTCCAGAACTTCACTACTTTACAGCAACTGTGAAGTACCTTTTTACTTCCGTACACTGCACACACATGGCTCCAGTAGGAATGTTATATCAGGACACTTTCAGTCAGAGTCACAGGACTTTAAGTCACACACAGGGTCTGCAGGTGTGCGTCACCCTCCTGTTCTACCATTTCTGCAGAACTAGTCTAGTCCTAAACACACTTTCAAACATCCTCCTCCATTTCCCCTCCTCTGATTTCTTTAATGCCTTGACTGCTAAAATATCACTTAACTACAGAATTTTACATGATAGAAAACATGAACATCTGTGCTCCTGTACATCACTACTCCTAATGCATGTTCCAATAAATTCAATAGAATGAAGTTACTAAGAAACGCTGAAATCTGAACTTAAAACCCAGATGGAACTGTACTGTACAGGCTTCTACATAAGGCTTTTGCCCCTAGAACTCCTAGAAGCCCTTCGGTACCATAGCCATTCCAGAACAAATTATACTAATACACTTTTCCCTTTTTACATTTGTAAAAATTCAGGAAATTTAAAAATAACATCTGCAAGACATTTGGCATAAAGTGATTAGTAAACATTTAGGAAACAAATGCTATATCAAAATGGGCACAATTTGTGGATAAACCCTTAAATCAAGTGGCTTTTGGAAGAACTGGAATTTGCAGCAACCACCTCTGGAAAAAAGGACCAGCCACCACCAGTGGGAAACATCCGAGCATTCCAGCTGTGAGGTCCAGATACCAGAAGACAATGATTCTAAGGGCATGGGGTTTCTCTGCAAACCAATGCAGTATGGAAACCTATACAATACATTAGCACATTTGAGGTCCCTCCAACCAGGTCAGTTCCACTTTTTCAAAACCTACTCTTGTAATTGGAGACCAGTATAGTTAATTTTCAGGAATCATGCTTAAAAATACAAAGTATATTCTTAGTTTTTTATAGTATCCAAATTATCAGCTGACAAACTAAGCAAATGTTAGTAAATTAAATATACAGTATTAATAGAGTACAAAAACCCCACCTTCCAATGAATTTAGATACTGTTTGAACGATTCTACTAACTGAGATCTAGGGAGAACTAAGACACCTGTGACCTATATCTTTATCAAGGTACACATTTACATTGCCCCTCTGTGATGTTATAAACCAACCAATACAAGTCTTTTTAAAAAGGAGCTTTCAAAGTAATTTTTATTCATTTTAACGTTAATATATTTGGAAATTTGTTTTTCGTTGTAGACTTCAAAGAACTCCAGAGCTCAACCTAGCAGAAAAAAATAGGTGCACCTGAAACAGCCATGTTCTCTGAAAACCCTATACTTTACCTGCAAGATTATTATGAGAAACAAATATTCTATTAAGACAAAATTGCTATCTAATTTATATATACTTCATTAGAAAGATGAAGTGTTGTTTCATTTTTAGAGACAGAATGCCAGCAGCACAAGGTAGTGCTGAACTCACTCTGTAGCTGAGGGTAACTCTACCTGCTGAATGCTATGACTGCACATGTGTCCTATCACACCCGGTTTATACAGCGTGAGGGCCAGACCAGGGCTTTGTGTAAGCAAGGCAAGCACTCTAACTGAGCTACACCCAAACCTGTGGACTAAGTGTTCGTATATTAAAAATACTTTACATGTTTAAAAGTTACATGATATAAATAAACAGTGCCTTTCAGTTTAAGGTCCTAAGGGCAGGTGAGAAAGAGAAGATGTTGACAATTAGTCATGACATCGCACCTGAGACTCTGACTTGAAGATGGCCGACCACAGCTCTACTCGCATGGCTTATAGCTCACTAAGGTCAAGAATCCAAATACCCTAAAGATGTCAGACGCCTCAGGTCAAGACACAGAGCCCACTGATTTCTAAAAATATCTAATGTAACTATGAATGCATGAATTTTACATTCAAGTTTAAAGCAGATGATTTGAGTCTTTCGAAAAACACCGATATACAGTATAGTTTGGGGGTATCTGCAGAGCAAAGTACTGAATTAGAAACTCAATGGTTCTAGGAAAACTTCACAATATGGGCAGATTCAGAAATATATGTGCAAATTAAAATAATTTGAGATTTCTATAGCCTTCATTTGTTTACCCACTGAATGAGCTAACGTTCTTAGTTTAGCCACTTATATTCCCTTCTATTCTACATGGTGCAGCAATCCAATGAATGTTTCTATTTGTATGTCACAATTTCATAGAAAGAGTTTTATCACTCACTTTGTAAGTATCCATAGTCAGGTTTCTGGACTTTGTTCTTTTTTATTATTTATTTATTTGGAACGGTCTTACAGAGTAGCACACAACTCACAGAGTGGCTTATAACTCACTCTGTAGCCCAGTTCTCAAATTCATTGCAACCTCTGTCTTAGCTTCCCTGGTGCTGGGATTAATAGAAACAAACTAGCACATCTGGCTTTGTGTTTGAAGATTTTAAAGTGTGGGTCCTCTACACTTGAAAAGTATGCTTCATCGTGTATTTTTTTTTAAAAAAATGGCATTCTATAATACTGCCTTTTGAGCATATACCTTCAAATTATAAACACATCTATTGTCACAAAACCATTTGGTCAGGAAATTTTATTTGAACATTCTAAAGCAATAATGCTTTAGATGTTACTTAAATGTCCCAGACAGGATTAACAAAATTAAATGTTTCTAAATTACAAATTTAGCTCAAGGAGAAGTTTCATAAAAGAAGAAGACAACCCCTCCCAAAAGAAGTATGACACACACATTTTGAAGAAACCCCAACGTTTCATGCAATGGTAGGCAAGATGTAAAAAGCCACCCAAACCCACACATTTCTACATCAATCATCATCCCAAAAGTCCTCCAGTCAATCTGTACATCCAAATGCATCCAGAAACCTACACCTACATGACATTATTAATGTTATATACACTTATTGACCCACCCTTATTTTTTTTTTAATAATTTCTTATGTAAAGCCTTCATTGAAACCCAAAAAAAGATGTAAGACTAACTTGGGGGAGGGAGGGAAAGATAATCACTTTAGACATTCAGTTAAAATGTAATTTATCTAAATCTCCAGATGTTTAATAAAACAAGTATCTTCTTCATTTAACACTTTGCTTGCTAACTGTACAGTAAATTGCATTATAGAGAGTACACCTCTATTTTCATACTGTATTTTCTTTGGATGGAATTGAGATATAACTGGTTAATTTTAAGATAAATAAACGAGGTTGATCCAACTAAGATTAAGATGACAGAAGATAAATCCCATGCAGAATTGAATAGTTTTTAATTTTGCTTTAAAAAAAAAAAGATGCAGTTGAATGGAGGGACGACCAAAAACAGGTCAAAAAGAACCCAGGTTCAGTATATAAAAATGTCCCACAATAGATCAACAATGGCAGTAAAAATAAGAGAAAAAATAATCTTTCTGGAACATCATTTTTCAATAATATAGAAACACCAAGTGCCAAGAAGATTTCTACTCATGGAATCTTAGCATCCAAGTTTCCCTCTAGTTCTTTTGTTGAAACAAATGCTTTAAATAAACTATTTGTCCTCTTCACTGAAGAGAGCTGGTCTATTCCATCTTTAATGAGCTAGTTTAGGGAAGATTAGCCATGTACTGTAGTAATGCCTACTGCATAAAATCCAAGCATTTGCTGTGAACAGTTGGAGAAAGCAGTCAGTAAGAACCTAGGATCAATGGAAACAGATGTTACTTTAAGCCATCCATGAAAGAGACCCACAAGTACCCAGTGTTAAGCCCAAATCTCTTCTTGCGCTTATTTTTCTTTTCTGTGCAAGTTCCACCCTCATGAAAGAGAAACTGATCCGAAGTTCCAGGTTGTCTCAGGTGTCTAGTCAATTTTCACATTAGTATAGATTTTTCGAACAAAGGCACTTGTTCCCATGTAACCGATTGCTCCTGCAAAAATAAAATAACGTATTCTGAAATAAATACAGTGAGATCAGGGTCTGCCATTTACAAATATTAAATGTTCTCTGTTCTAGAGAGTTTCATTCCTTTTTTAGGGTAATGTCTTTATATTAGTATTCTCTCTGAATCTCTTAAATGCTATCATTTGCTTTGCAAAGCATCTGTTATAGCCACACCTAACTTATTATTTAGAATCAAATCACAATTATTACTTGTATGGTCAGTAACTGTGGAATTAAAATATAACTCATGAAAGAAAGACTGACTTGATAATGACAAGTCCAGCCCATTAAAGCAATACTTTTTTTTTTTTTCAGACACAGTCTTGCTATGTAGCCCAGGCTTTCCTTGAATTCTGGAACCTACTGCCTCAGCCTCCCGGGTGCTAGGATCAGAAGTGTGAATGAAGATTCATGGCAATATCCAGATGTTTACAAAAGCTGTAAAGCCCTAAGACATAATGAGGGAGGCTTTGGGGATTGAGAGGAGCATGGCCCAGTGGTGTTGCAACTCTAGAAAAAGATACTTTCTGGTGCCTCCTTTTTATATTTAAGTTATAAAAGCTGTATAGGTTGGCAGAAAGGATTATATACTTCAGAGATTGGACAGAGAGATAGGTAAGTGGGTCGGAAGTTTTAAACAGCTGGTTTCAAACAATAAACCTCAAATGAGGCTCAAAATTTCAGAAAGCAGGGCATGCTGTTAATGAAATATTTACCTTCTGTGTCTAAGAGCACCTAGCACAAGAAAGTTACCCAATCATTGTTTGCTGAATAAACTGAATGAATGAATAAACTAAATAGTCTTCTTACACAAATAACTGGTACTTTTTTAAAATAAGAAAAAAAGAAAAAACAAACCTTGGTGTCTTTTAGAATAGCTAGTCAATGACCATCCTTCACTGGATTTATTCCTTAAAACTTTTAAATTACACCTCCTATGAGTTAATAGTACACACACACACACACACACACACACACACACACGTCACTTTTCTAACAGTACTAGAGATTGAACCCAAAGGTTTTACATGTTAGATAAGCACTCTGAGCTACACCCCCAACCATGAACCGATTTCTCACCAATTGGTCTATCTCAAAGTAACAAAACAGATAAGGAAAAGAAGACTCTTTTTATAAACAAATCTCTGCTAATAATCAGGAGTAAGCGCTACAAGATTATAACAACCAATGAATTACTTTAAGTAGGCAATAACTATCAAAGGCTTTTAACTTCACACACACATCACGTATCTCCCAATAAAAAAACCACCTGTTGAAGTATTCTTGGATAAGCATTGAGTACAACAGGTTATTGTTGCTTGAACTACTATTTTACAGAAGGTATGGAGGAGTGGAGAGGTACATGTCAAACACCTCAGGGATACAATCAGCCAAATCCACTGTGAAAAACTAAAGAGATATGCTGCGCTCATTGCCAGTAACCTGGGCTGCCTTCCAGACACAGGTATCTTCAGCAACATCCCAAAAAACAACTAGGCAGAAATCATTCAGGCACCACCTGCCGACATTATAATCCTTTCCAATGAACATGCTTTAAAATGCCAATTCCCAACTGCATGTGATACCACACACACTGATAACCCCAGCTACTCAAGAGGTTGAGACAGGAGGATTACTTGAGTCTAGAAGTTTAAACCAGGACTAGGCTAAGCAACACAGAAAGACAGTATCAAAACAAGGCAATTCCCAACATGAATGAGAAACTAACCATAGTAATTCTGTGCTCTGCGGTATCATTAGAACAGCTACAAAAATAGAAAATAATCAAACAATAGATCAGATTTTAAGGCAGAGTCAAAAAGACTGAAAGCAAACTTCTGGATTCATTTTGGTGTTCCTGATTAAGCAGCAGAACAGAATGCCGTAATTTCTATTTGATTAGTATTGGGTAAGGCATGAGCGGAAGCCAGAGAACAACTGTGGGGTCAGTTCTCTGACCCAGCTTTCTGGGTCCAGGGCTCAGACTCAGGTTTGTCAGGCCTTTACCCACTGAACCACCCTGTCAGCCCAGAATTTCTTAATTTACAGTGTTTTCCTGAGTCTGAGGTGCTCAAAATTTTTCTTGTCATGTTCCAAGAATTTAAAAACTTACCACACATTATCCCCAAGGCTGTGCTAAATACCGCCATATAGCCAAAGTAAAATGATGTTTGAAATAAGCCATACATCCTGCAATACAATAAAAAATATTAAACACATACATTTACTTTCAACCCGAGGCTTTACACTTTATTATTTAAAGGGCAAGTGCAGTTTCCTAGGTGACACATGAGAGAAAACCTCCACTTACTTTGTTTTGAAAAAATAGTAGTAAAAGGAATACATGTAAACATAGATTGCAGTTGATGCAGCGGAGAGAAAACTTGTCCATTGCCTGGAAAAACAAAATGAAAAAAGATTATGCCTTTGAAATGAATGGCACTCAAAATTTTAAGGCAAAGAATTTTTTTTTTTTTAAAAATCCTTTAAAATTCTAATGTACTTAAAAACAAATCCTTGTATCTGATGCTTAACTATTATTGACAAAGAGCCTGGGAACTAGAAACTCCAGCATCTGGCCATATTCTGTGAGTGACTTCAGACAAACCACTTCCCCTTTCAGACCCCACAACAAAGATGCTTCCTCACAAACTCACCATCAAGCACTTTGCAGAAATATTTCAATGAGGACTAAAAAAATTTGGACTGATACAATTTTCCTATAAAATTTTCATTATATTTACAATTCTACTATCTTTTCTATTCATTCATTTTATTTTTTGAGTTAGAGTATCAATCTATAGCCAAGTGACTCCCCAGTGATAGGGTTACAAGTGTGTACCGCCATTCCCAGCTCCTCTATTATCTTAAACAGCACAATTTCTGTTAAATCCTTTCCTCAGCTTCACAGGCTTCAAAGGTAAACTTAGGATATTAGGATCCTCTCTGGGTGTGGTGGCACATAACATTAATCCCAGTACTTGGGGGCAGAGGTGGGTGGATATCTGTAAGTTTGAGGACAACCTAGCCTGTATAGTACGTTCTAGAATAACCAAAGTTACATAAGAGATCTTGTCTCAAAAGACCTGAAAGCACTTACCACCTATAGTCCTCTGCATTTAGCAGGAAGTATGTGCACACGATGGTCACACAGACGGTCACAATGCACAGGATGAGCAGCACCAGCATCATGAAGCCATAAACATAGTAGATTTTATATGCCCAGAAAGAAGTGAAGATGAAGTACCTGAGAAGGACAACGAGGGCAGCCTTGAAGCTTACTTTGTCCGTGCCCTTAACACTTGCTATCATCCTTTCTACTATTTCCAACAGTTTCTCTTAACTCTCATTTATTAAATTCTCAAAATATTTTTGTGATGTTTCTAAAGGACAAATTATTCTGGAGGCATTTACCTCTGAGCAAAATGACTAAATAGAAGCTTAAACAAGTTAAAACGTCGAAAACGAGAACAGCTGCAATCTACATTCATAAAATAAAGTCGTTTCCTTCATTCTTCCATTTTTTAAAGAGGAAACATTACTTAAGTAATATTTTTCATGTTTTAGAAAACATTCTGTTAAAAAGAAAAATAAGTGATACAATTAAGGGTATACAAAATTAGAGAAGACGACAAAACAGGAAGCCAGAGTCTAAAGCACATTGACACTGTCTTCAGGACAGTGAGAGAAAGAGAAAGAGTAGGAATATTTTTCATTAAAAAAAAAAAAAAAAAAACTCTTGAAAGCCATTCATTACTTAAATCAGCCTTAACTCAGAACAGAATCTTTTATTTCTTTTTTAAAAATCCCTGTTTTGTAATCCATTTATTCAAACACATGCCCACACGTTTCAACAGCTATTTACAGATCCCTTGCTGTGTATTATGGGGTGACATAGGGAAGTTTGGAGGGAAGACGGAAAGAAGGAAATGATGCAATTATATTAAATCTCAGTAAGCGAACAGTAAAGATCAGCATGGTAAGGAAACATCACTACTCTCTAGGAGATGGCTGGCTGTAAGGCAACCCTGATCCCTCAGCTGTGCACTATACCCAGCAAATGAGAGGAGTGATTCCCCTGGTACAACTGGGTGAGGAACTGGAAAAGGAGTGAAAACAGGACGGGTGGGGAGCAGGAGAAAGACTTGTGACAGAAAATATCAGGAGCCGAAGACTGGTTCTAGGTAAAGAAATCCAGTAAGCTAAACACACAAAGAAAAAACTCTGGGGACCACAGAGATTGCTCAGCATTTAAAAGCACCAGCTGCTCTTGCAGAGGACCTGACTTGGATTTCCAGCACCTACACGGTCGCTCACAACCTCGTAACTCTGACACCCTCTTCTGGCCTCCAAAGGCACCAGGCATGCACATGGTAAACACATAATGAATGTAGGCATGAATTCATATGCATAAATCTAAAAACAAAACAAAAGGCCCTCAAAATGTTCAGCATGGCTAGAACTTCAACAAAAGGGTAGGAGCTAAGAGAAGGAACAGGATTGGTCACATCATGAAGGTAGTAGCATTTCATCGCATTGAGATTCAAAGTCCTTAGCAAAAGAAAAGTGACATAAGGAGACTGAAAGGTTAAAACATATAAATAAAATAAACCTAGACATGTTAAAAATGCCATGCTAGGAGGACAGGGTGTGTGAGGAAACCAGAACAAGCATGACCTGAAAGAGCAGGGAAGTCTAGTGGAAGAGAGGCTGAGGGAAGCAGGGGAAGTGTGACCTCTAGTACCAGCAGGAAGCGGTCAAGTCAGAGTGAGGATTATCAGCTGCAGGTGCAGAGTTCCTGAACTGGCTTTATTAAACAAGTCAGAGTGACCCACTCCAGTCTCCTTCTAGGTACCCACCAATGATTACAGTATACTCACAGCTGATAGGCAACAAAAGACAACTACCTATTTATATATTTATATGTATGAGTTGTGCTGGCTATGCTTTCTGTCAACTTGACACAGCTAAAATAATTTGAGGAGAGGAACCTCAACTGAGAAAATACCTCCATTATATTGGCTTGCAGACAAGTCAGTGGAGCATTTTTCTGTATAATGAATGGTTGATTTGAGAAGGCCCAGACCACTGTAGGTAGTGCCACATCTGGGCAGGTGGTGTTTGGTTATACAGGAGAGCAGGCTGAGCAAGCCATGCAAGCAAGCCAGTAAGCAGGTTTTCTCTATGGTCTCTGCATTAGTTCTTGCCTCCAGGTTCCTGCCTTGACTTCCCTTCATGATATACTGTGATTTAGAATGTCTAACTCTGTAAATTAAATAAAATTGTCCATTAAAAAGTTTGCAACCTCAGTATTTCATTAAAGTTGTGCAAAACTGACTCCAGAGAGACTGCTTTGTCTGCTGATTCCACACCAATGTAGCATGATCTAATCCATACATTCTTGTTATAACTAAATCCTTCAAAACATGAAAACATTGCCAAAACTTACATTTCAATAAAGATTGAACCAAAGGGTAAAATTCCTCCCAGGCAAACAATAACTGCAGGCTCCATAAACCTGGAAAATATTAGAATTAATAGTGTACTGCTGGTGTGGTTTCATAATATATATAAATCCCAATATAAAAGGGTGATGTTTAATACTTTAACAATCATCCCAGTGGATAAAGACAAACCAATAAAAAGAAAAACCAAAATCCAAAGTGGCATAAAAATGTGAGTGAGATTTCAAATTAGTCATCATTTGTAGTCAATATTCTTTACAGCATTAAAGCCTGAGGGAAGTATTTGAGGAACACAAATTGTTGCTACTGCGCAATAAGAAACACATTATAAGTATTTATTCCTAATTTAGCAATTTTCAGTAACTTCTGAGAACTCTGTGGGCATTTACTTACAGAAATTCAAAGGAGAAAGGGAGAAAAGAAAACAAAGTTGAGATCCCTATGTGAAACGAGTTTTCATGACTGACCTTCTTTACCTTTAACCACTTTCTTCTTGGCTCTCTTTTCCAACAAATTCAACAATCAAGGTATTGACAGTTTTGCTTTACAATGGGGCAAAGAAAGACTAAAAAATAAAACTCAAACTTCCTCCCTACTCCTAGCCAACATTCACTGAGTGAAAATCATCGGTCTCTATCTGGAAGGCTCATGTTCTCCTTCCAGCAAACACAGGCAGTTCTCAAAGCCTTCCCATCCTCCCACTGACTCCTGAACATCCCTCCACTGGAGGGAGGGAGGGAGGGAAGGAAATCTAGCACTCAGACTTCATTCTCACATGATTAAAAAACATAAGAGAATGGAGCCCTACACCAGCCTCCCTGCACCTAAAAGAGACTGATCTTTGGTATGCAAGGCAGGAGTTGTTCACACCTCTCCTCACTAACCCTACTTCCCAAAGATCTTCTGTGCTTTCTGACTAGGCTTTTCTTTTTACCTTTCTCTCTCCAGTAAGAAGCTGAACGTGAGTAATTAATGGGCCCTATAATCTAATACTAATTTAGGAGAAAAGTAGTTTAAAGAGTGGACTGAAAACTCTTCAGTCCAAAGTTTCTTATAGGCACCAATCTAACAAAGAAAAGCACACAATTCCTAAAACTGTAACGTTACTCTCTCCTAAATGAAAGCTCTTAGACTAGGGGCCATGTAACTGAATGTATGGGCTGTGAAAAATTCAGCAAGAATAAAAGGTTTCTGAACATTCAATGACCAAAAATTAATTCAAAATCAAACACACATGAACACAGTGTTTATGACAGTGCTCGCCCATGTTACACTGCAGGACTTCACTGAAGCCTTGGTCCTGAGCACTTGCCTGTGCATGCCTTGATGCCATGCAACACCGAACAACACTATCTGAGACACAGTTCAGATTCGAGCCTACTGTGTTATAAACGGCAACGTTTACTATCCCTACAAAGTCTGCTGCTTAGAGAAACATCATGGTTTAATTACGGAAAACAAAGACTCTTAATATTTTTCCTATTATTATTTCTCAGCAAATAAGTTATCAAATTAGTATATTTTTGGATTATTTTGTGTTCAAATATTTCAATACAACTGGTCTTAATCTTAATTCATTTCTCAATTGATGGACTTAATATGAAAATAAATGGGTCAATATTTAAAATAAAATATGATGAGAAAAAGAAATTATCAACAAGTAGTTGGCAGATTTTTCTATAATTCAGAGGGTTTCAGATTTTGCTGGTGATGTGGTCTCTGTGTAACTACTGCTCTGTCAACTCTGATGCTGGAGAGTAAAAAAAGCCCTAAGTAGTATGTGAAGACTGGGTATGGCTGTGTTATAAAACTTTATTTACAAAAACAGGCAGCAACAACAGTGGTGACACACAGCCTTTAATCCCAGTACTTAGTCTACAGAGTGAATTCCAGGATGGCCAGGGGTACAGAGAAACCCTGTCTTAAAAAAACAAACAAACAAACAAAAAAACAAACAAAAAAACCCTACAACAACAGGCAGTAGTCACATTTTACCTGCAGCCTTAAGAGACTTTTGAAGCTTAACTTTCCACTCACCTCTACACACTACTGTATTTATCAAAGCTTTGACATGTGAATGGCACCAATATTCAGAAAGCAAAAAATAAAGGCATAGCTTACTATTCTTTACAATGTAGACTAATGAGAAAATTAAAAAGAACAAATTCTTAAATTTAAAAGTGTTTTGTATAAACACAAGCTGTTTCTAAAGTTGTATGTACAAAACAGCCTTAAAAACTTATGCACTATGACAACAATCAAATAAGCATTAGCATTCTCTTTACCATTTTTTCTCCGGGATAGGACGAGGCACAGCATTGACACGACAAGGGAAGTTGGGCTGACCTGACAGATTTCGGCCAAGTATTGTACCAACAAGATTTAGAGGAAGAATGACAAAAAAACAGATGCAACAAACAGCCACCTGTAAATTAAATAAAAATGTGTGTGGTTACTCAGAGAACAAAAACACTAATAAAAACAAGAAAGACACCTGAAAATTCAAACACACCAATCACGGAGAAAAGGTTAAGTTCTGAGGGCTAAACTCATACAAGGAATGCACTACTGGAAACAGGAAAATGCTCACACCAAATCACACACAAATTGAACTCTTCCCTCTGCACCTTTAGTTCCCACAAATTGAACTCTTCCCTCTGCACCTTTAGTTCCCACTATCCCTAGCCTTCCACACTGCCCCCAATAAAGTACGTTTGGATCTCCTTTCCTGTCAGTTGGCATGCTTTTAATGTGTCTACCCCTTATCTTTCATTATTATAACCAAATTACTTGGTTTTAGTTTATTGAGCATTCCAACCAACGGCTCCTTTATCCAAGCACTGCCAACTCACAGCAGATGCTCTGGGAGCGCTGCAGGCAAGCAGAGCCCTGCCAACAGAGGGTGCTATGCGCAAATAAATATCTCAAATTTATCTCAGGGTTTCAGAGAGCAAACTACAGGATTTCTAAAAGACAACAAACCAAGGAAAAGCTTACTGCTGTTTAGTTTGGCAAAAGACTCCCTAAAATAGGATCGTTATAAGGACAAACTGGAAAAAGGAAAAAAGGGATGACCTGCATTTAATCCCTGGAACCCACATGGTGGCAGAGAGAACATATTTCTTCCTACAAGCTGTCCTCTGAGTTTCACCTGCACCTTGGCACAAGCATGCCCCTCTCCCCACCATATGCACACTCTTGCACACTCCTGCACGCACACACGCGCACACACACAAACAGCTGGGTGTGGCGGTTCACACCTTTAATCCCAGCACTCGGAAAGCAGAGGTAGGTGGATTTTTGTGAGTTCAAGGCCAGTCTGGTCTTCACAGAGAGTTCCAGAACAGCCAGGGCTGTGTAAAGAGACTCTGTCTTGGGGCGGGGGGGGGAGGGGAGGAGGAGAGAATAAAATAAAACATAAGCACAAAAGATTTCAACATCCATTAAAGACGCATACGCAAATAAGCAATCCTCCCCCTACAAAGCCGTCCATGTGACTGACAAGTCAACTAGAGAAATAAAAGGCAGGACCACTGCACCCTGACTAGATGGGTTAAAGTTAGGAAAATCGACTACATCAAGTGCTGGCACAGGTACAAAACAACTGGAATTCTTTCTTTTTAAATTTTATGTGTACGGGTGCTTTGCCTACATGAATACACAACTTGGAGAAACTAATTTTGACAGAAAGGGAGAAAGAAATACAAACAACAAACCCAATGAACAAAACCCCATCCTCACCACTAACAACACAACCCAAACAGAAGAAATACTACTGGACCAATTACTACTACACATTGGGAGTTTAATGCTACAAAACATTAATTATCCCCCAATTTCTATTTAGTTCCTTTGAAAACTAACTAAGGTAACAGTTATAAAAAACACCATGAACTACAAAACATGCTGCCCCCATCACAAAGAATCTCTTTAGATCTCAAACATCCATCAGATGAGATCCCCTAAGAAAACACCTTCAGCACTCCACAGTGGTCAGATTGACACTGTAACATCCCAATGCTCCAAGCCTCATTACAATGGCTCTGACCGTATTTCTTTATCTTATCCAATAGGATGCCATGTCTACTTATGCTGTGGTATTCTTCTAGTTTTCTAAAACCTACTCAAATTGGGAAATGATGGTGTTCTAGCTGTTTTGCTAATTGCTTCCATTCTTTAAAAAATTAATAACCAATTCTAAAATCTTGTGCCTCATCAATATAAATCCACCCCATTCTGCAAAGTGAAATCTACTTTCTTCCTTTTCCCCTAAGAAAGGAGATTTGGGATCAGTTTCACAAATGTCTCTCCTGCCCATATGGTATCTCTGCTCTGTAAGAAAACATGCACATTAAAGAGCAGACAGGACAGAAGGAACTGGGAACTCCCACACAATCAATTACATCATCTGGTTTAAACCTCATCCTTCTCATCAAAGAATGCTCCCTTTCACTTTTCTTGTGTGAAAGTTATTTGATGAAAAAGAATGAAACCATTCGTTGGTTCCAATTCTGATCCATGTCCTAAGGCTTTCTTTTAGAGTATTTTTATAAAATGCATTTGTTTACCGTTATTTATTCAAGTCAACTCAGTTAAAGGAGGGCTTTTTTGTTTTGTTTTGTTTGTTTTGCTTTTTTTCTGAGACAGGATTTTTCTGTGAAACAGTCCTGGCTGTCCTGGAACTTGCTTTGTAGACCAGGCCTGCCTCTGCTACTCAAATGCTATTAGGAGGTGTGGCTTTATTTTAGGTAAGTGTGGTATTGTTGGAGGAAGTGTGTCACTGCAGGGACAGACTTTGAGGTCTCTTTTGCTCAAGCTTCACTCAGTGTGATACTCAGTCTATTTCCTGTTGCCTGCAAATCAACATGATGCAGCTTCTTCCCCAGCACCATGTCTGCCTGCATGCTGCCATGTCCCACTGTGATGGTAATGGACAGAACCTCTAATCTGTAAGCAAGCCACCCCAATTAAATGTTTTCCTTTATAAGTGTTGCCATGGTCATGGTGTCTCTTTACAACAACAGAAACCCTAATTAAGACATCCATCAATATAAAAACAAACAAAAAATTACCAAAACACTGTGTGATGAAATAAACAGAGGCAGGGCCTACTGGAAGAAGCAGGTCACTGGGATGTCCTTTGGTGCTATCTCCCTGGTTGCTCTGCTACTACTTCCTGGCTGCAATAAAGCAAGCATCCCTGTTCCATGACAACCTTTCACCATGAAGCTCTGCCTCACCACAGGTCTAGAAATAGTATAGCTAGCTGACCATGGAAGGCTCTGAAGTCACCAACAAAAAGAAATTCCTCCTCCCTTCAGTTGTGTTTCTCAGGTATTGTGATTGTCACTTTTAATTATCTACCTGAGACAATCTAAAATCACCTGAGAATAAAATCTCAATGAGGGATTATTTAGATTAGGTTGGCCTGTGGGCATATCTATAGCAGACTGTCTTGATTTTACTGCTTAAGATGAGAAGACCCACCCACCATAGGTGAAACAAACAATTCCTTAGATATAGAATTCTTTTTGTTTGTTTGTTTGATTTTTCCAGAAAGGGTTTCTCTGTGTAACAGCCCTGGCTGTCCTGGAACTCACTTTGTAGACTGGCCTCAAACTCAGAGAGATCCACCTGTCACTGCCTCCTGAGTACTAGGATTAAAGCACACCTGGTGGTAGAGAATTCTTAACTGTACTAAATGTAGAAAAGAGAGCTAGCACTAGCATACATGCATTAATTAGCTGTTCTCTGCTTTTGACCTTGCATATAACATGACGAGCAATTTGAAGCTCCTACCTCCTTGGCTTCCCCCACAATGATGGACTGTCACCTGGAACATAAGCCACATAAACCTTTTCTCTTCATTGCTTTTGTCAGGATACTTTATCATAACAATGGGAACAAAACCAAGACACTCATAGGACCAAAATCCCTGTGTGTTAATACTTAACTCATTACTGAACAAATTTGCCAAAGAAAAAGATTTAGCCTTCTGCAAATCAATTTAGTTTCCAGTATTCTTTCCCAGTGTCTGTAGTATCATTGCTATAACACTACAACTTCGGAGGCAGTTACTGTATCTTGATGGTCTCACTCCAAAGTTCTTAAATGGTCTCTTGCATCTTGCAAATATTCTCTTGAAGGGCACTAGACTTTACAATGTAATCATGATTTTCTACTAATGTTTATGAAATGTCTAAGGCTGCTTATTGTTCAACAAATTTAATCTAATAATAGGTTTTGTGGTTCTTTGTATAATTAGGTACACAAGAATAGAAGTTAGAGTACAAAGACAACCTATCTACTTTGAATTCCACCTCAAGCTAGTCCTGGTAATAGCAATATTTGGACTGAAATCCAGATCCCTGGTAAATAAAATTCTTACTTATTACTTTTAGATAAAAAGCTTGAAGTCACTAAGGTTAGGTTGGCTGTGAGTTGTGGGAACTCGTTAAGATGGAGAACTAGCACGATGGCCCCCTCTAGAGAAAGGATTCATGTTCCTGAACTGGCAGGAAGAGCTGAAGCATTAGGAAGAGCACAAAGGATGGCCTCTAGACTGATTTTCAAACTAAGCTATTCAGACACAGTGCCTATGATCTAGATCGGTAATTCAACCTTCATAATGTGACCCTTTAATACAGTTCCTCATATTGTACTGACCCCCAACCATAAATTATTATGCTGTTATTTCAATTTTACTAATATTACTAATTGTAATGTAAATATTTGCTATGTAGGGGATCTGATGTGTGACCCCTGTGAAAGGTTCATTCAACCCCCAGGTTGAGTACCACTAATCTAGATGATCTTCAGGAAAATCATTTCCGCAGGGTCTGCACAAACAATCTGTGAGCCAAGGCTGCACATCAAGCTAACAGCAGAACTTGGCATATAATGTCATGAGTCTCCAATGTGGTACTGGGTTTAAAGGCATGAAGGGATCATGGAGAGTAACTGAAGTTTGGCACAGTGTGTTAGTGGCAGGGTATCCCTGAAGAGAACCAAGATGAGGTCATTGGCAAAGGTGCCACCTCATTGCTATGAAAACCCCAGGATTGAAGGAGTCATGAAGAGAAGTTGAGGCTTAGCACCATGTGGCAGGGTTAAAGTCCCTATGAAGGCCAGCAGAGGCTACTAGTAAAGCCTCAGTATTCAGTACACTAGAGACATGCACCAAAGAAAGTAATCAGCAAGTGTGGAATGGACCTGCTTGAACCCACAAGACAAGGTGTGTCTCTGTGGGTGAGTGTGTGCACGTGCATGCACGCTGTGAAGGTGTGTCTCTGTGGGTGAGTGTGTGCATGTGCATGCACGCTGTGAAGGTGTGTCTCTGTGGGTGAGTGTGTGCACGTGCATGCACACTGTGAAGGGCAGAGCTTTCCAGCTTGGAGCTGCGTAAGTCCTTTGGAGCCCAGAAATTGTGAGTCCCAGATTCTGGACACTGAACTACAATATTTGATTTATACTGCTAGATTGGGAGTTTTTCTTTAACCTGGTTGTTCCTATGCCCTGGTTCTCCTTTTCTGGAATGTATATGAACATGGTTTTGATTTTATGGGAGCCTACAGTTAGGAGACTGGGTTTAAAAAGAGACATTGGATTTTTGAAATGATGAAATTTAAAAGTATACTGCATTTTATATTATAGTATTAATAAGATCTTGGGGAAAAAGAAGGGAAAGATTATGATTTAAAGTGATATGTTTGTGTGTCAAAGATGAGAAGAGGTATAATCTCATCATTAGCATCAGCTGCTCACCTGACACACTTAGGAAGAAGGAACCTCAGCTGAAGAACTATAATCATCAGAATGGCCTATAAACATACCTGTGGGACATTTTCTTGATTGTTAGCTGATGTAGGAGTGCCCAGCCCATGTAGGCAGCTGGTCTTGGGATGTATAAGAAAGATAGCTGAGCGTAAGCCCAGAAGCAAGACATGAAGCAGCCCTTCTCCATGCTTAGTGCTTTAAATGCCTACCTCAGATCCTGCTCTGGACCAAGTTGATTTTGCTCAGTGTTTTATCATGGAAACAAAAAAGCAAATTAGAACACGTATTACCTTAATAAAACACACATGCTTCTTGGTATTCTTTTTCTCTAAAATATATTCATTCATCGGTTCTCTCCTATCTCTCGTAAAAGCTATAAAGAAAACTTTTCAATTTACAGCATCAAGAAAATGTAGGGGTCTTAGGTTTAAATTTAACCAATATTTTCTGGAGCCTAATAAAAACTTTCCAAGACAGGGACTGGCTGAAACTTCAGAACCTCAGTAGAAGGTGGCTCTACAGAAGCAGCAGGACTTATAGTAGAATGCTTATAAGCATCCTGTTTTGAATTAAAAATTCAAGCAACTCACCATTGTTCCAAAAGGAATGGCTCTAGAGGCATGATAATAAATGGCTATGAAGTTGATGAAGAAGGCAGTGCCGCACACCATAGCTGGAATAAGGAATGCTCCAATAAACATCTGCTTTATCCATCTCCTTCCTGAAAGAAAAGGGAAGCTATAAAAAATCTGAGCTACACAGACAAAAATGCATTAATGTTTAAAATATAGTACGTAGTTCCAAATTATTTACTTAAACATTCAATACAAAGGTTACTAAACCTGATATACTAATAATTGTTTCAAATCAATTATTTTAAAAAAAGATCAGTCTAGCTCTTCTTTTGTAGTAGAAAGTTTTTAAAAGTAGCTGTACTGAAGAAGAGCAATGACCTGTCGTGTAACACTGATGTCTTTGTTTTGATTCTGCCACAGAACTGCCCTGAGCTTTTGTACATCATTTGTTATGGTTTAGATACAAAGCTAATTGTTTTTCTAGTTCTAATTCTGTCAGAGATGGTGGAATTACACCATCCCAAATATTAACATTCCTCCAAAGAAACTCCATTCTGAGCTTTCTCTTCTAGGTCATTTCTTTTTCACAGGAAGACTCAAGAGCCCTTCCTTTCCAATGGCCAGCATTGAAATCATCAATGACAGAAGGAGTGACAACTAATTAAAGTCAAAAACCACTGTTGTTGGTTTTTTTTTCTTCTTTTTCCCAAGATAGGGTTTTTCTGTGTTCCTGGCTGTCCTGGAACTCACTCTGTAGATCAGGCTATTTTCAAACTCAGAGATCCACCTGCCTCTGTCTCCCAAGTGCTAGGATTAAAAGTATGCACCATCCATGGCCCAGACTTGATCTACTGATCTATTATCAGACAACTCCATCCTCACATTGTCCTTTCCTGTACATTGCATTTATCTGCTCAGTTGCAGACAAAGACAAATGCAACTCCTTATCTACTTCTAGTTCCCTCTGTCCACACATACAATCAGTTGACAGCCTCTGTGCTGTGCTTCCTACTGCTCCTCACCTCTGTGGAGACTCTGACCAAAATCCGGGTTATCCCCAGGCTCAGACTGGATCTAGAACACTGTAGGCTGGGGATAGTGAAAAAGATCTGGAGCCCCAGTACAATGCAAACCTGAGACAAATGAAATACTCTCAATTCTCTGAGCTGACCTCTATATTACCCTGAATTTTTAGGGACTGTCCAAACAAAACTATCAGCACACAGTCTCAACCAGAACACAATCTTTAAATTATACTTTCTCAAATCTGACATTCCTAGGCCTGAGTCTATCAATATTTAAGAACAAGTACAGTATAAAGAAGTTTGACAAACTGTTCTTAATTTACAATCAGACAAAAAACAAACTTATATACAGATATAAATCCATGTCCTATTTTACACAAACTTGTCTCTGTCATAGAGACTGGAACTCAGGTTTAGCCTAACTGGTTTCCAGCAGTGGAAGTTACACTAAGCACCTTGCTTCCTTAGGATGGCTTCCTACACAGCAGGATTTCATATCTGGTGGTAGAGTTAGAGTCTGAACATCTAAATCAAATAGGAATCAATAATGGTATGTCTGCAGGTCATCCAAAGAACTGTCTAAAACAAAGACACTGTCCACACTATATCTAGTAAAATCTACAAAATAAGCAATGGTAAAGTGGCCATCTAGGAGGATTTTAAATGCTCCTCTGCTCCAATTTCCTACGACCTAAAAAGTTTCCAGGTTTCTGTACTAATCTTGAATTTGTGACAATCTTGCTGACTCGGCCTTCAAAGTAGTGGGATTATAGGTATGTGCCATTGTACCCAGCCCTATCCTGCTCTTAGTAGAATGCTGAACATATACAAACACATATATATGTATACACATATAAACATGTTTGTCTATATATATGTATATATACACACACATACATATATAGACAATATAATATAATACAAGGCAGAATCTCCTAATGCTGACCACGTTTAGATAGGCTGAAAAAAAAAATCACAGTAGACCATCTCTATACTTGAGGTCTTTCAAAAACCTTTCAGTTATAAGTGAAAATGTGCATATTTATCAGTGCAAGAACCTTTCTGACCCTATGCTATCACAGGTAGAGTGAAGAATCTTCAAGACTCAGAACGTCACCACAGAAAGAAGCACCACCATGTATCACCCTCATTGTTGGGGGTTAGTAACAGCAGAGCAAAGAGGGTATTTAAGATGAAATCCTTTCAGCTGAGACGATGACACAAAATAAATCTTCATGAAGAGTCCTTTGATGAATACTGTAAGAGACATTAGTACCCTAATATCCTACTACTTCCTAATATCCTACCATCATCCGTGAGCTTTATTCAGTCAGTAAGTATGCATAAAAAAACTTTTATAGTCACCCATAAATAGTAACTTTATGACCAATAAATATAAAGACAGGCTCACCAGAAGCACATTTAGGGAGCTAAGTACCTCAAAGAAACATAACATCAGTAATTTAGATGTACTGTTGTACATGTTCTTTGGTGCTAACTTCACAATGAAAATAATCTATTAATTATTCATAATTTCAGGAAATAAAACACAAAGATTCCATAAAAACAAGACAGAAAACATAATAATTTGATAAATCGTGATTGTTTGATATATTGTGATTGACATACACAATTTAACAAGGGCCTTTACTTTTTGTACAACCTGTACTGCCCATTTTAAATTTCAAATACTTCTCAGTAGAAGGATACCATCAATAATTAAAGGTTCAAGAGTGCTAACTCCTAAGTTACCTCCTTGTCGAGCATACAGACTTCCTCCAAAATACCCATTCACTGGAGATGTAGCAGCATAGACAAATATGGCTGTACTGAGCATTGATCCCCTCCTGAAAAGGCATAAAAATAAGCATGACAAATTAAAACAAAACAAAACCAAGACATGGAGTATGTCCCCTTAGCATTACTTTAGTATCAAAGATCTCTTTAGTAGAAGAGAAAAACATCCTATCATGGACTGCAAAAAACTATAAAATATTCCCAGTCAAAGGTAACTTCAATGGTACCAACTTATATCTAGTCTATAGTTGAATTTGCAATACCATCTAAATAAACACTTCTCATTTCTTTGGCACCAATGACAAGCTGGCACTAAAGCTCTACTTATAACTCAATACAGCAATACCATCACATGGGACAGGATATTCTCTGTTAAAAAAAAAGATATCAGAATATTCCTTTTTTATAACTGGTTCAACACTAAGGTTTCTGTCTGCTATCAAAAATAATATTCAAGTAGGATAATTTATATTAAATGCTACTATTTTAAGTGACACAACATGCCAAGACTTACTTTATCTAGTTGCATTTTTTCTGTAAAAGATGATTTTTAAAAAATATTTACTGGTCCACAAGACAACTTTATGTCAGATGGACAATCTCTAGCCTCTTCCCAATAAAAATATCTAAAGAATTAAACCAACCTTCATGTTGAGTACAACTATAAAAAACTATTTCTAAAATGCTTAGTTGAAAAGAGATATTAAAATAAATGACAGCATAATTTGCTGTAAAGTAGAAATATTTACTATTGATTAACATCCTACAGATTACAGCCCACTGGTTTGCACTATGCAGCATCTATCTGTTCAAACACCTGTGCTCATTTCTTTACAGTGGCTGCAAAAGTAAACGAATATGCGCAGTGCACCTCGACAGTGCAAACACTGTAGTGTTCATCTCCAGCCACATCCAACTTGACCCAAGTGTAAAGATCTGACAGTCTCAAAAAGATCACAGATCTCTAATCAGTTTAAAAAACAAACCAACCAACCTGGTTTTTTGTTTGTTTGTTTGTTTTGTTTTGTTTTGTTTTTTGACACAAGGTTTCTCTGTGTAACAGCCCTGGCTGTCCTGGAACTAGCTCTTGTAGACCAGGCTGGTCTGGAACTTAAAGGCATGTGCTAACTACCGCTCATGAACCCAAACATCCTAAGTGCTAATTTACTCCTTCCACACAAAGATTAACAAATATGACCCATTCTCTTTATAAATGTATTTGTCTACAGATATAGCTCTAACTACAAAGAAAATAGAAAGAGCTGGTTTTGGTGTAACATGAACCTATTAACACCAGGCAGAAGCTCTTAGTATCAACAGAAAGAGCTCAAAACCTGGCCCAGAGTCTAAACTGACTTTCCAGGTTAAGTCTGCAGTCTCCACTTAGGATAGTTTTAGCAGATCTATCTTTTGTTTCTTTGTTTAAAAATACAAACATTTACTCCCACCCTCTGAATAAGCCACTTTCATTTACAATGAAGAGTCCACAGTGACAGCCATTCTCAAGACAGGAAGTAGGCTGAAGAGCTGCCTTACCGTCCCCACTGAGAGACAGCACAGGAAGTAGGATGAGCAGGCTCTCCAGAGCTGGCACCACGGTGCCACCTTTCTTCTACCTACACCTTCCAAATGTTTCTCCTTTGATTGTCACAGTGACCACACAGGCAAAGTAATCTTCCCCATTACATTAGCTGCTCCTCGTTCTGAAGAGTGTTACGTCACTAGAGTGGCTCACACCAACCTCACATGCAGATGTGCCGCTCTTCTCACCATTTCACATGGCTATGCCACCATTTCCATTGCCATAACATGCAAATTAAAAACTCTGAAATTCGATCAAAACCAGTTTATCACCCTTTAGTAGCAGTGTGTAATTCAGTCAAAGCCCTTCACCTCTCTGAGCTCTACTTTCCTACCTGTAGGGCATGTTATACCTGTATGTATGTTAACATACAGGGCTGAAGCGCACACTAAGGGTGCAAATGTGTACAAAGTAAAAACATGGGACCCTGACTTCTCCATCATAACAATCCTGATAGCTTTACCACTTTTAAATAACTACACACACATCAAGTAAACACAACACCTACTTTCATAATAACAGGCAGAATGTTGTATGGCCTGCCCTTAACATCACCTATTAAAGAACTGAAGGGCATTAAATCAGAAGAGTGTGCATTAACAAGAGTTGCTAAATTCTAACACTATCATTTTCAAAAGAAAACCACAGCAAAAATTTGGACTAGCAAAGCAAAAACTGGGATGCTAGAAAAGTTAGTTTTTAGTCACAACACTAATATAATAATGGGGTTAACATCAACTCATGAGTGATGAGCTTGAATCAGCACTTAACATAAAGCGTGACTGCCTGGCAGATTTGTGTTTGTTTTGCTTTGTTTTTTTTCTACACAGGGCTTCTCTGTGTAGTTCTAGCTGTCCTGGAGCTCACTCAATAGACTAGGCTTGTCTTGAACTCACAGAGATCCAACTGCCTCTGTTTCCCAAGTGTTGGGATAAAGGTATGTGCCATCACCTCCTGGCTTGCTTGGCAGATTTGAAATGTTCAGGATTCAGTTCACCTGAAAATGTATTATAACCTAAAATATGAACTACTCATTAAAACTCTGCAGTTTAAATCTGGTTCAACTATTTTAAAATATGGCAAATGAATGGCAATGCAATGGTTAATTACAGAAACATCACAGAAAATGTTGAGAAACAGCTTGGTTAATACATATTCCCTTCAGTTAAACAAACATTAACTAGGTACTTTATATGGGTAGTCTAAGAATTCATCAAGACCTAGTCCTTTTCTCAAGGAACTATGCAGCAGAGGAACAGAAATTTAGTATACGGTTAAATTAAAAACCATTTTTATTATTATTGTGTACATGTGATCTGTACCTGAGTGTGGACATGCACATTACAACATGTGTTTGGAAGACAGACGGCAACTTTCCCAAGTCAGCCCTCTCCTTCCACAGTGTGAGCAAACTAAGACCATCAGGGGTGTTTACAGCTATTTTATGTTCACAACTAAAAAGCCATTCTTTCAGCAGCACAAATTTATTACTTGGCCATGAAATGCTACACACATATAAGAAAGAATGTACTATGAAATGAAATGTAACTGGAGTCATTCTGACTGAGGAATTCACAGGCTGCTGTCTGATGCCTGGATTTTAATGAATATACCCAGACACCCCAGTGCATCTGTCTGTACGTGCTGTGGTTCACTGACAACAAGGTGACAGGGTCACACTCAACAGAGGCCTGAGCTTGTTCAGCAGGTAAAAGTCAATGCAAAGGTAAATGGCAAAGGTGCTTGCTGCCAAGCCTAACAATCTAAGTTCAAGCCTGGGAACACATGGTGGGAGCAGAGAACGAACTCCTAAAAGAGTCCTCTGACCTCCACATTTGTGCTGAGGCATGTACATGCCTATACAAACACACATTTGAGCACACAAACACACACATACAAACAAACAAAATGATTTAAGAAATGTTGGTTAACGGTTTTGCTAATAAAAAGTATACCCAAAACCATGCCAAGACAGCATACTGACTTAGGACTCTAAAAAATAAAACAATACTGTAAAGAGTTTTGTTTTACTCTTGTAGAGGTCTCAGTCTGAGTATAAATGTGAAGTACTAATTTGGTGATTGAAACTATAAAGATCCAGTTGAATCTAAAAAAGTGCCTGTTTCCATTTTCAAACAGCTCTGGACTGAAAGTAGCTCTGCCTCTCTAAGGACATAACCAGTATAACTTGGAATGGTCAGCAATGCTGGAAAGTTTAAGCATGTATAGGGAAATATGATTCAAAATATTTAGAGTTAAAGGTTAAGATCTGTCTGCAATAATAGCATGGACAGTATTACTAAAATAAGCAAATATTTAAAAATGATTGACTTAATAGATTACAATGACTAAAAACATTATTTACAACAACAAAAAGTGATAAAGTACAAGCACTTACTCTGTATATAAATCCTCTATCATGGCAACAATAATAACAATGAGAGACACAGCAAATATCTGACATCCAGAACCAATGAGAGAAGAAAATATCAGAGGGTGACTTGATGGTCTAAACACATCTCCATGCACCTGCTTCCATCCATATTCATCTCCTAGGTCTCTGTCCTGTATATAAGACATATAAATATGTATAAAAAATCAACCCATTCAGAATCAAATTGAAATACAGTAGACAGGAAAGAAATACAGCTCCCTTCTTCCACACTTACATCTTTCTAAGAGTTCAAAATACTGAGGACTAATGTGTACGCTGTGAATACATTTTATTACCACTGGTTAATAAAGAAGCTGCTTTGACCTATGACAGGGCAGAATATAGCCCTGCAGGAAATCCGAACAGAGCTATATAGAGAGAGTAGGTGGAGTCAAGGAGATGCCATGTAGCTGCCGAAGGAAAAAGACACCAGAACCTTACTGGTAGGCCACAGCCTCATGGTGATACACAGAATAATAGAAATAGCTTATTTTAAGATATAAGAGCTAGCCAATAAGAAGCCTGAGCTAATAGGCCAAACAGTATTGTAATTAACATAGTTTCTGTGTGATTATTTGGGTCTGGGCGGCTGGGAAACCAACACATAGTCTTCACTTACAGAAGACAGACGTTTCAAAGTCAAAGTAACTCCTGTCCTAATAACTCAGAATGTTATGTTTACTGTATTGAGATTCATGAAGGTAAAAGTGGGGAGAGAAAAGGCTGAGGAACAAAATAAACAACTTGGAAGAGTTAGGGTCTCTCCTAGTACTGCTTCAATCTCAGGCCCTAGTCTTCTACTCATACAGTGACTAAGGTTCACCACCATCAACAGCCAAGCAGACAAGAAAAGAGAAGTATATTTATACCAGTACTTGCCCTAAAAACATAGAAATGCCCTTTATAGCCCAAGGTAAATATTGGATATGGATATTTAGTCATCTACAGCTTTAAAAATAAAATCCTTATTAACATTCAGCCTGAATAACACCCAAAGATCCTTAAATAATTTCTGACACAAAATTTCTTAAGAAAAATAGAAGGAATTATTTTTTACCATTATTACAATATGCTTAGGGTGTTAAAATTTGATATTTTAAATTGCTTCTCAAACCTATTTAATGAAGTTCACCTAGGTATTAGTATTCTATGGGATGCACTATTGTCCTATAAGTTAATAAAAAAAATTAAGGATAAATCTCTTTCAAATCATTAAACATAATGTATGTTAATCCTTCCACCCATCCCTTAATTCAACACTTAACAATATTTTTAAAAAATATATCAAAACTAGCCTACATCTCCCTAAGTGATTCTGAAATCAGAAGCTCTGTAAACTAAAGTTTGTTTCCTAAGTATGATATATGGCACCACACTTATTTGGTGATAAAATCTGGCTGGAGATCACAAGTTTATTTGTCTTGCTTAGGGGAACATTTAAGCTCTACTGAAAGAGAAAAATACCTATTTGAATAGAGCATGACTCTAGATCTCACAGGGAACATTATTATTATTGTTTCTAAACTTTGTAATGCTAAGGATTAAACCCAACACTAGGCAAGAACTTTCCCACTGAGCCACAACCCAGAAAAGTAAAACTTGGCTCAATCTCCTGGGCTCAAGAGATCCTCTTGCCTCAGTCTCCTGGATATTTGGAACTACAAGCATCTGCTATTGCACCTGGTTTTATACCTTCTTTGAAACCTAAGAATTCTGAATTCTGAAAACTAACCTGCCCTTACTAACTTAGATTAGAAATTGTAAACTATATACCAGCATTGAAAATAGAACAGCTGGCTAGAGAGATGGCTCAGCTGGTAAAGTCTGGCCACCTAAGTTCAACTCCTAGAACCCATGTAAAGGTGGAAGGAGAGAACTGACTCCATCAAGTAGTCCTCTGACCTCATCATACATGTTCCTAGCATGCATGTCCGCGGACACCATACACATAGACAATACTAACAAATCATTTTTTTAAACTTTAATAAGTATAATAAACAGTCTGGAGAAATGGCTCAGCAGTTAAGAGCACACTGCTCTTTAAGAGGACCCAGGCTCAATTCCCAGTGTCCCCATCAGGTGGCTTGCAAACACCTGTAACTCCAGCTCCAGGGGGAATCCAATATCTCTAACCTGTCCAAACACCAGTCTAACACACACACACACACACACACACACACACACACACACACACACACCTAAAATAAATTTAATAATATGAAAAATAGCTCTCATTAACTATAAAATAGAATGTTTACTCACCATATCATCCATTTCTTCTTCTTTACTGTATCGGGCATAATCTTTTCTTAAAGTTCTCATTAAAATCATTGAAACCAAACCCACTAAGAAGATCACCATCATGAAGGAATTGAAAATTGAAAACCAGTGAATCTAAAATAACAGAAAATAAAGTGTTACCAGTATGAAATATCAGTTAAAAAATTCATGTTTCATGATGTCAACTGTATGTTAATGGGAGAAAAACAGCATTTTTATATCTTTTATAAAAAAAATCTAAACTTCAGAGACAATTGGGTAGGTGTTCAGAATGACAAAGAGCTAGCCTTCCTTACAACCAACTTCCATGAAGCATGCTATCATCTTCACAGACTTTAAGTCAGACTTACTAAACCACTTAACTATTAGTTAGCCATAAAGCATATACAAATCAACTTTACATGGAAAGCACATGGCCAATGAAGGTTTTAACTTAAGTTCTGCAAACTTCCATGCAGCTTCAGTTTCCTCATGCTCTGTGCGGTGTAGTGATTGATGATGGATGTAAGGGACAGCACGTGTCTGGCAGGACAGCAGGTAATAGGTGTGCTCATCTCCTAACTGACTAAAACCCAAAAACCTTACAATGCCGCTGCCCCCACCATCACTACCATTACTGTGGACACAGGCTTCCTTCCTGAGGATCTGCTTCACCTGTTTCCAGTTAGTCATGCCCGATCACCCTCACACTCAGCCCTCTCCCCAGTAGTCGCTACCAGAACAATTAGTGTTCCTTAACTCCTCAATGTTCTCAAGGCTCTTGCCTTTGACATCATTTGTACATTTGTCACAAAAACATGTCCAGAGTATGGCCTATAGTAACAAAGTACTACTTTATTGCCAAAGACATCTTAGAACTCAATACATCTGACTTGAATTAAGTCTGTAGATCTGCACACTTACTGTTATTTATATTTTACCCTCCCAAAGGTCCTTAAGGGTATTTCTGAAGTTTCTCTCCCCTTCAAGTTTCCAATTCCATGTTTTCTCCTGTCATCTAGCATCCAGCACAAAACAACCTTCCAAGATGTACCCTCCTAGATTTGCGTTGGTCCTTTTTTACTGTTCCCACTGAGCAATAGATCACATTCCCACTAAGGCGTTTCCCCTCTGGCCCCCCACACACCACTGCCTTCTTCCAGCATCAGCAATCTCCCTGTACAATGAGGATAGCTTTCACTCAGGCTAACGTGCTAAGGATGTGCACCAAGGTGAAGAACAGTCTCGGCTCTGTAACCCTCCCTGAGCTTCAGGGACAGGACAACTTTATGGCTCTTCCTGAAGAGCAGATGGCCAACTGCCTCTGCCTCATACAAGAACCAGCCTTCCTTCCTTCCTTCCTTCCTTCCTTCCTTCTCTCCTTCCTCCACTAACTTACCTACTGAGTGCCTACTAGAATTATAAATAAAACAATGAATGCTTATTTTGGAAACTTTGCAAAAAAAGGTACTATCTATCAAAAAAAGTACAACTGAAAATTTATACAAAAGCAGTCTGTAATTTGTTTCCTTTTCCATTCCTGGAATCACTACAAGGTTTAAACAGTAACAGGAAAGTAGAGTAGTGTGCAGCACATCACAAACTGTGCTGGGACTACTCATCTTTTACAGTGCATACATCATTCTTTGTCCCCACCAAACCTAACCAACACTTTCCAAACAGGACTACATTTCTTCCCTCACTTCTTCACAATTTGATCCACCTCCCAAGACCTACAATGAATTTCTGATTTTCTTACATTTATTAATTTTGTACATATGTGTGTATGGGTCAGAGGACAACTGTGGAAGTTCTCACATTCCATGTGGGCTCCAGAGATTGAGCTGAAGTCACTTTTACCACTGAGCCAGCTCACTGGCCACTGCAATGAACTTCTAAATTGATTTAGAAGTTGGGTGATGTGCCCCCTCTCCTTATCTCTCTGCCAATTCTAACTTTGCTGACACTCTACCACTCCAACACACTAACTGCTGCTTCTTTTTCACCTTTCCACTCTGTTCACCCTTGGCCAACTTTTCCAAAGGCTCCAGGTCTTGGCATTCAACCATGACTCTAGGCTCACAAACGTTTAACCAGCTTTCTGGTGATGATGCTGGCAACACCTTCAGCCCTCACCTGCTAAATTTCTCCAGGCTTCAAACACTTTCACTAACTTAAACCATCACTTCCACTTAAATGCCTTTGTGGAATTCCAGGTTGGGACTACCCTTAGTAAATCCATAATCTTCCCTCAACATACACCACTCATTTCTTATTCTCTAGCTTTTATTAATGGAACTAATATTTAGCTTTGAAAATTTAGAATTATGTTTGGTCCTTCCTTCTCTTTAATCCTTCATAAGTAATAGTAAGCTTAAAAAAAGATTTTAGTTTTAATGGTATATCTGTAGCAGTATATGGTTATATGCATACATATATGGGTGCCTGTGGGCGCCAGAAGAGGAATCCCCCGGAGCTGGAGTACAGGCAGTTGTGAATTGTCAGACACAGATGCTGGAAACTGAACTCAGGTGCTCTGCAAAAGTAGTAAGTGTTCTTAATTTCTAAGCCATTTCTCCAGCCCTAATTATTAAACTTCTGTTTTCCTTCAAAATGTATCCCTTTCTCTGCATTCCCATGGTATCATCTCACAATTTAACAAGACTAATTTCCGCTTAGTTAGCCTTTTGTTGCTGTTTAATCTCTCTCCTTCTTTCCAATGTATGCTATACAAGGTTCTCAAGCAAATCTTTCTACAATGTAATGTTCACTATCACTACTGTTCTAAAACTCACAGAGCTCAATTTCCTCATGTCCAGACTAAACCATTTCCCAGGACTCTATCCTTTCTGTACCATGGCCTTCCACATCTTCAATGCCTTCCTTCTATTCTACCTTAAAGTTCCATCCCCACTCAATGGCCAATCACAACACACTTTCATCTTATTTTTCATATACTGTCTTCTCACATGCGATTTATATTCCTTTGTAAATCCTCCCTAGTCTTCAAGGTCCAAGTCAAATAGTGCCCTCTCCACTGCAGAACCTTTCACTTGCATACTGTAGTTATTCATAGGAATTCTGCTCAGAGCTCCGTGAGTCCCGGGAAAGCTTAACACAAAGCTGTATTGGCTTACACAAGAAGGGTAGATTTTTACCTGGGCTAATATACTAAGGAAGGGCATGAATGGGAAGGGCGATTTTGATTCTGCTACTCACACTGGGACTCAGGGAGAAGACATATGCTGTGGCTTCCCCTCCAACAACTTATTTACCGAGCACCCATTGGAATTATAAATGGAACAATTAATGTACTACACTCTGAAATGTTTGTCCCCAATATGCCATGTGAAAGCGTCATAAAGGCATCACCAAGGATCTCAAAAAGCAGTTTAAAATGAAATGGCAGATGTCATCAAAGATGGGATTTTTGTTTCCACTTAAGAAATTAATAACCGAGAAAGGGTCAAGAGAAGGGGAAAAATATGTATGACACAAATCTTTAGCCAACTATCCAAGGTTGCAAAGAGAAAATTTTTACATACAGTTAGTAATAAGAAAGATATGCCTTAAATGTTAAAACTTTCCCACATAAATGGAGCTAAAAATTACTGCGTAAAATAAAGCAGAGAAAGACAAGAACCTCATTATCTCATTTGTATGTGGTATACACAAGTGCTCTCATTGAAGCTGACAGCAAACAACGGGTACCAAGAGGCTGAAGACAACAGGAGGGAGGACAGGTTGGGTCAAAGTCACTTGGGAAGTCATTGGGAAGGATGCAATGTTCTGGTGTGTTATTGCACACAAGGTGTTTTTCTTTTGTAGGTATTTATGTGAAATTATGTACAAGGTTTCTTTTATAGGTATCTTCTTTTATAGATAGATGACAATGTACAATATATTTCAAACATGATTTTGAATGTTCTTTTAAAAAAACTTTTATTATATTTTATTACATTTCTTTGTTTATCTGTTATTTGTTTATTACATTTGTTTATCTGGTATGTGGTCAGTTCTCTCCTTCTAACATGTGGATCCCAGGACTGAATGCAGATCACTAGATTTTACCTGCTAAACCATCTCAATGGCCCCTTATGTTTCCATAATGAAGAAATGATAAATATTTGAATTTGAGGGGATGTTTAATTTGGCTTAAACAGTGCATTTTATACATACATATATGCATCAGATGTTACCTCATAAATACAGATAACTTGCATGTTTTATGTATCAGTTTAAATATAAATTTAAAATTTTAAAGTATTAAAGTCTCTAATGAGGTTCTCTGCTATTTTTTAATCTAAAAAATACAATCTAAGGTATAAACTTTAAACCAATACCTACATTAATGCACTGTCAACAATCTGAAACTTCTAACATTCCTTTGGCACTACTCTAAAACCTATACCAAGTGGTATACTCTTGAAACGTTTATACTGGGAAATAGTTATTAAAATAACAAAGCATCACTGATAAGCCTTTTGGCTATGATTAAGTATAAAACTAATAAAGCAAATGGGTATTGCAGATTACTGACCCTACCAACTGCTGCACTCCAGTGCCCCCTAGTGTTCCTAATTCTAAGTGTCACCTTCTGTTTATTGCTAAATTTTTAGACCCATAACTGGAGACAACAAGGAACACCACCAACAGTATTACCTTGAACTGAGCTTGAGTTCCAGCCAAACCCTGACCTAGATGCTTTAGGCAACTGAATGTCTGAATGCAGAATGAGGACTATGGGAAGCATTTATTCCCTTTCTTGATGTTCCATTTGGAAGAATTTCTACTGGAAAAACCTGCACTGTTCTCTCCTCCCTCCTTTCCAAGAGATGCTCCTTTCTGCTGCTGTTCTCCATAGGTGCCCATGTAGGGAAGTCTGCCAATAATAGTTCACCATCAATACGTAAGGTCTGTCTAATTCTGAGTTCCAGTACTAAGACGCCCATCTGACCATGTACGGTATGAACCACTTTTCCAATATCAACATCACTGCAATTAAAGTGCTGTATCTGGCTTCCACATATTGTGCTTCCCCCGTGTATTTCTTAACAAGTTTAGACTATAGCAGCAAGCAAGCTATTTTTATTATTCCTCTAAATTTACATCTGAAATCACCAGTAGTTATTCCTTGAAAGCCATAGTCCTTGGCATAATGATCCACATAGGCAGATGCTCAATGTGGAACTGATTTGCACACAAAGCTCTATCTTAAAGTACAAACACCTACCCTATGTTGAAAAAAGGACGGATCAAGATATTTGTCGAATCGATCTTCAAATTTTACATCTGATTTTTTCCATTTTACCTGAAAAGAAAAATCCACTTGAAAATTAAGGCCAATAAATAATTAACAATTTAATGGGAAAACTCATAAAATTCAGAACTACTGACACACTTAGAATTAAAATGGTGAGAAAATACTAACAGTACCAAAAGTTTAATTTTCTTTTTAATTTTATTACTTTATGTGTATGGGTAAGTGTCTGTGCACTACATGTGTGCAGTGTGAGCAGAGGCCTGAAGAGGGTACTGGATCCCCTGGAACTAGAGTGAAGATGTTGTGAGCTGCCCTGTAGGTGCTGGGAATTTAACCTAGGTCCTAACCACTGAGTCATCTCTCCAGCCCCAGTGAGAAGTTTAAACAAGTACAATATTACATCTTTCCTTAGAGGGATCATTTCAGCTTTCAGGGACTAATTACTGTTGACTGACATACTTCTGATATATGTGTCAGGAATTAACGTCAACTCATCTTACTAGTATTTAAACCAATTGAAATAAGAATAAATCTTTTTGTCTTTAAATTGTGGTTTTATGGCATTTATTAAATTTCTTTGTACAGTTATGATGTGGGATTCCCCTCTGTATGCTGTGAATACGAATGGTTAATAAAGAAACTGTCTTGGGCCTGTGCAGGGAATAGAGGTAGGCAGGGAAAACTAAACTGAATGCTGGGGAAAAGAAGGAGGAGTTAGGGAGAAGCCATGTAGCCGCATAGGAGACAGATGCCGGAACTTTAGCCAGTAAGCCACAGCCACATGGCAATACACAGATTAATATAAATGGGTTAAATTAATATGTAAGATTTAGCCAGTAAGAAGCTAGAACTAGTGGGCCAAGAAGTAATTTAATTAATACAGTTTCTGTGTGATTATTTTGGGGCTAAGTGGCCGGGAACAAAATAAGTGGCCTCCAACACACTTATATAATAATTACTTATATTTGGTTCATGCAGACAAAAAGAATTTCCAAAACTGGCTATAAGCAAGGGGATTCTTTCCAATGACCAGGAAACTTTCTTCCAACGTTTAAGCTAACAGAATAGAATTAATTTCATAGTTGCTAAAGGACTCTGAGAAGTTCTTACTGTGAGGAATAAGTCTTACCATCAAATAAAGCAGATCATAGCAATCTACACCTACCCACCGACTTTCATGTCATCTCTATTTATGACAGCAAATGAACAGAGATATAACATGAGTGCCTGCAACCTAAAAACATGGCTGAGTTACGACCTTATGGTGCCGATGGTAACCATGTTAGAGCAATGGTTATTACACCATCCCACAGACCTGAAGCACATACCCTTCCTTTAGGAGACTTAATGTAGATACACTGAGGAATTATGTTGCATCTAATTTTCAGTGGTATTTTTATTTTCTAAAGTTTACAAACAAAACCGTTTCTTCCTATACACAATTATTTTAAAACTTACTGAATATGACATCTGTATTTTAGTATTTGGAACCAATTTGACCTTTCCTTCACTGGTTAGATTAACATCAACAATTCGATTTCCATTAAAGCCTATTTCAAGTTTTTTGTAGGTCCAAAGATAGTAATCTTCCCCATTTTCATCTGCTTCACCAACAATACCTATAAAAGAAAAAACACTTTATACAAGATAACACTTAGTATTCAAAGCACCCTGACACTAAGAGTTCACTAAGTTTATTTTATGTAAAGAGACAATGCTGTCAACATCCTCATGTTAGCACAAGGCAAAAGTGCAGGCTAGACTTCTTAGCAAACACACATCATGGTCACGCCAGTACAAAATAATGAGAAGTTTAGCATAAATAGTCACAGATAATGACACTCAGAACTCACTCTCTGTCACCACTAGCATCACTGCTGCTGCAATTATCACCTTACTTGTGCACACTACCTAGTATCTCAGAAACATGCTATGTCATCACCTGTCAGAATAACCCAGCTACTTCATGACTGCACACAGCTTCTCTAAAAGGCTTTTGAAAGACTGAAACTTTTGCTCAAGAAACATCATATCAGAATCTTTTTTTTTCTTGACAAAGAAAATTGTCCAGGTTCAGATACTACAGATTATGCAAAAATATTTAAAGATGGCAGACCTTGAGATTCTAATTCTAAAAACAAATGTTTAAGGGGCTAGAGAGAGTGCTCAACTGGTAAAGTCCTTGCTACACAAGCATGAGGATAAAGAAGCTGGGGATGATGCTAAGTGGTGTGCTTATTCCCAGGGCTGTAGACATGAGGACAGGAAGGTTCTTGCCTAATCAGTGAGTACCAGGCCAAGTGAGAGACCCCGTCTCAAAAACAAAACAACAAACAACGGTGGTCAGCACCTAAGGCCTGACACTCAAAGATAACCTCTGGCCTCTACATCCCCACAATGCATGCACGCACACACACACAATTTATATCAGAGAACAGTTGTCTCTGTTGCTAAAGGGGCTCAGAACAATAATTAGGAAAACAAAAACTGAAGATGCAGATTTTAAAAAAGAATATAATGAGCCAGAGAGATTGCTCAGAAGGGGAAGGCACTGACCACCAAACCTGATAACCTGAGTTTAAACCGCAGGACCCACATAGTGGAAGAAGAGAACAGGTTCCCACTGTGCTCTGACCTCCACACCCATGCTGTGACACACGTGCACATTCCATTCTTCCAACACTAACTAAATGAATGTGAAGTGGGGATGGAGGGAAGCAAGGCCTCTTTACATAGTCTTGGCTGTCCTAAAATTCATTATGTAGATCAGGCTAGTCTCAAACACACAAAGATCTGTCTGCCTCTGCCTCTGGGATACATAAGCCACAATGCCTGCCATATGTGATCTTTAAAAGTCCATAATAATAGGAGAACTATGAAAGGAATCTGTTTCACTGCAAATAAAAAGTCTTGTTTAATGGGTTCTCCCCATTAAACTATATTCTGAACTATATTACACTATATTAGATTATATTCTGAACTATAGGTTCAGAAATCTTCAGCAAGTATTTAGCCTGTCTTCTACCACCCCCAGAGCTGACCACAGAAACGCCTGTCCTATAACACTAATACAATCATTTATACGAAATGCTTATTTTATATACCTAATTAACACAGAGCAGAGCAATAATAATGCATACAAATATCTCCTGAGATTGGCTTTTCTTTTTTTAAGACATGGTCTCACTGTGTAATCTTGGGTAGCCTCGGACTAGCTATGAAGACCAGGATGGCCTTAAACTCAAAGAGATCCTCCTGCCTCTTCCTCCCAAGAGATTAATTTTCTTATAAATTTCTTTAACATATTAAATTCTGATCTAATGTGCTCAGTCTTAATGATCAGCTAACAATTTTAAGATTAAAAGATAATTCTTATACATAGAGCATATATCTAGAGAGAAAAATTTGTGATCAAACATGTTGCCTATGGTAACTGCCTATGGTAGTCCTTGGATCTCAAATAATTTAATTACTTAAGTTACTTTTGGACTATGCCTAAGTTTGTATTAATCATATTATGTTTCTTCCCCAACAGTATGGACAAGCAAACGCTAAACAAGAATAATTCTTCAATATTGAATGTTTTGGAAATGACAAAGGAACCGGTAAGATAAAACACTCAAGAAATTACCATGCCCCTAAAAACACACTACTACAGTGTCACATAAAGAGGTAAATTTTTAAAATCCTACTCAGTCCCTCTAAATATATTTAAGAGAAAATAAGCTGTGAAGAAACTAGGGAAAAAGGAAATTTCAGATGTTCCAAGAGCCTCTGAATTCCTTCAGTCTGAAAAGTTTCACTGTATAAACCTTTTATCTTGAGAGTTTCCTATAAGGTCTGGCAGCACCAGAATGCCTCCCGTAGGAGGAATCATAAAATCAGCATTAAAGACTATTCTGGGGCAAAGAGTAGATCTTGATCTGCAAGACAGGCACCTTAACACACTGGTTATATGAAGTCCTAGTTTGTAACAGAGAGTACTTACCCCATATTGGTAAGTCATCTATGTACATCTGGTACCAATAGTGATTCTTGATAGCATACACAAATGCATCTCTCTTCTCTTTATCTAAATCAATTTCACAGTAAGTACCTGGCATCACATCATCTGGAAAGTAAAAACTACAAATTAACCCACTGGCTTGCCAATAGTCACAGGAAATACAGCATAAGAAGAAAAGTCAGCATTTGCTTAAGCTAATGTCTATCCTCAATAGTCAGGTGAGAAGCATATGGGAGCTGAGAAGGTATTTTTTTATTTCTTCCATTACCTTAAAATGAAGGATTTTGATCATCTTTATTTTCAAAGATTGCCTTACACAAAGAAAACCCTCTTGTAGAGAAAATTATACAAGAACAATAACAAAGTCACTTTAAAATAAATAAGCTGATATAAAAACAAAGAACAAGAAAGCTTAAGACACATAAGGAAATCTTAGTCTACTGTGTGGAAATGCTCAAGGATATGAGCCTACGCAGAGATAACAGTGTAGCTTAAGGTCACTCAGATACACATTTATTCCAACAGCACAGAACCCCAAGTTATCAGTGGTCACAGAGGTCATGAGGACTCCA
Source organism: Ondatra zibethicus (assembly GCA_004026605.1). Taxonomy (NCBI): domain Eukaryota; kingdom Metazoa; phylum Chordata; class Mammalia; order Rodentia; family Cricetidae; genus Ondatra; species Ondatra zibethicus. The sequence continues at coordinate 62,062 of PVIU01002604.1, read as the reverse complement.
AATAATTCTTCACAATTATTAAGATCACAAAGCTAGCCTCTATCTGATAGGCATTTCTACTTATTAACCACTCAAAAATCCCCTAAAGATAAATCATTTCCATCCCTGATTGCTTGCAAAAATAGTATTTTCACAATTATGTTCAGTTGGTCTTTAATTTCTAATGTTTCAAAAATGTGCTTGTTTAAAAAGATTACATATCAATCAAAAAGATTAAACTTTTGATATATTACTTAAGCAATTACAACAATATAAATCAATCTTAACAAGAACCAAAAAAGGATACATTTTCTTACACTATCATACTAGTAATTTAGAATCTGAAATACAATTTCCCCACAAAAACATGAAAATTCTTAAATATTAATTAATGTTTCTTAAAGATTATAGATGAATGATGAATTTAATGGCTATCTGTAACATTATTTTCTTAAGAACTAGTGATCTGAATTACAATTTTTTTTAAAGAATTTATTTATTATATGTACACGTTCCAGAAGAGGGCACCAGATCTCATTACAGATGGTTGTGAGCCACCACGTGGTTGCTGGGAATTGAACTCAGGACATCTGGAAGAGCAGCCAGTGCCCTTAACCTCTGAGCCATCTCTCCAGCCCCTGAATTACAATTTTATATTCCAGAGCATGTCTGAGAAAACAGCTTCCCCTCATTAATAGATTATTAGCCCAGAGTAGTCCATCAAGATGACAAAACACACCCTGTCCCAAGGAAGAGGACCGGGAGGACCCAGCGACTCTTCCCCTCTACGCAGAAGAAACTAATGCTGCCCAGGACTTGTACACACATTTTCTTTCTCCCTCATTCCCTTTTAGGCAACAAGGAATTTGGGGTTTTCATAATGGTAATATCTAATGCTGAACAGTTAAGAGTTAGGAAATAAATTGCTCTAAGAGTTTCTACAGCAAAATTTAGACCTGTCAGCAGGAGGTACCCCAAAGAGACCTCTACAGCGTGCAATAATGTACAAAGGGCAAGGGCAACAGCAGCTCAGGAGGGACAGATGGGACCAAAGAAGTCCAGATTTGGAGGGCAACAAATTGCTGTAGTGGCTGTGAAAGACTCAGCCATCCTGCAAAGCCATTGTATGCTCATTGTTACAAAAAGGGACTGTTTAAATGGTCATTATCAATGTGGTAGTTTTAAGTAAAAAATGCTGTGACACTCAGTATGCATTTATTCACCTGCATAATGGATTTCCCACAGTTTAACTCCAACTCAATAGTTTCCTAATTGATATACCATCCTCTTCCCCTTCACTCTACATGACTTAACTATCCGTAGTCCCTGCAAACATGTACTCTCTGGCCTATGGAACTTGGGGCTCACACTAACACTAGCAGGAAAGCCATCCTAAAATCTTTACATCCCACACTTTCTCCTCCACAGAGTAGTCCCTGATCTCTCACACCCAGACTGCCCTTTGGCTGAGGTTCCTAGTTCTATCACCAATTTATTGTGGCACTGCAAAATGGACACTGGTGGGTCATTTTAATGAAACTCCTCTTTCAGACATGAAGGCAAATATAAACATAACAAATATCTCAACACCCTGATCGCCCAACCAAAACTGCATTCTTCTCTCAGCAGGAACTACTTTGAAGACAATGTGTACAAAGATGCCAAGTCACCATCCACCTTCTGCATTAACTGAAAAACTAGCCTAAAAGTCTCTCATGGGTTGAAAATGACAACAGAGCACACCTCCCTTCAAATTCTAAAGAAGATGCAACTAACTGAGATTTTAGCAATGTAAAAATCTTGAGGGGACAAAAACAAAGCCATAAGTTAGCAAATGTTGATACTTGCTTTTCAAAGAGATCACCACACTAAGATCCCAGAACCCAAGTGCCATTGTGTGCCCAATGAAAGTCCAGAAAATAACACTGCAAATACTGAGTTCTCTAAGAATGTACCATGCCACCATACTTAACCTTCTCTTTTGATGGCATTACTAAAATTTGAGTACATAATTGCATTCCAAACAGTGTTGGGCTGTGAATGTAGAGTTTAACCAGACATCTGGCTTTAGGGATCCATCCATGTGTACTCTGAAATTATGCACTTAATTAATCAAAATGGAAAAGTAGACTCTTACCTCAAATCCAATAGCACTTAGCAAAGTTATCATGAAATCACCATATATGTACAAAGAGACATGGATAAAGTCTTGAGTTCTGGTTTGAGTTCCACTACTCACTAGCTACCTGAACAAAAACAAATGGTTTAACCTCTGTGACCCTCACAATCCCTCAATTGTGAAACTGAAAACAACTGTGCTGGCTCCTCTGAAGGCTGGAGTGTGAACATAATCACAGTATTCTTAAGTATTTTTGCCCTCACACTCTTGAGAATATCATGAAAGTGTTGTTTCCCCTGCCACAAACCCACCCCAACCCTACCCTGCAAATGTAGATTCACACAAAATTAAGTGCATAATTTCAGAGTACACATGGATGGATCCCTAAAGCCAGACGTCTGGTTAAACTCTACATTCACAGCCCAACACTGTTTGGAATGCAACTATGTACTCAATAACTGCCACATATGTTATTTTACAAAAAGCATGGACTGGAAATACTGGTATATGCACAGTTAATTTTAAAACTATAAAAAGTACAGATTAATTGAGTAACCTGACTGGCAGCATAAACCATGCCATTTGTTAAATGGCTACTTGGTAATAGGTAACACGAAATGCCAACTGGGCTTAATGGTATGACCCCGTAATCCTAGCAATTTGGAAGTTAATATAGAAAGATTGCAAATTAAAAGTCAGCCAGGCCTACAGAGTAAGCTCAAAGGCAGGCCATGTAATTTAGCAAGGCTGTGTCTCAAAATAAAAAGTTTTTAAAACAAGGGCTAGAAATGTAGCTCAGTGCAAGAGTATTTGCTTAACATTCATGAGGTCCTCTCCTCAGTTCAATCCCTAACACTGAATAAAAAAAAGTGAAAGAAAGGGAGGAAGGAAGGAAAAAGAAAGGGAGGGATCAGATCACCTTGTAACTAGAGTGAGGGAAACTGCATATCCTAATTACAGAGTAATATGTAGCCACATTTGAAGAATAACAATATAAGAGTAAACTCACGAGATGTTATAAGAAAAAAGGGAGAATAAAAATAATTACATATAACTTATTGAGTTAAAAATACTCCAAATACTGACATGTAATAAGCACTATATAAGGACTGAGCATTAAAAAAAAATAACATAGGTAACATGAATTCAATTTTCACTTTCTTGTGACAGGATCTCACCATGGACCCCAGGTTGCAGGGAACTCCCAATCCTTCTATCTCAGCCCCACGAGTGTTAGAATTACAGGACTATACAAACACACTTCGTTTGATTTTATATATTTTTAAACAACTTAGATGAATAGAAATTTCCATTTTTATATTCTTCTGTAGACCCTAAATTTTATGTGCTGAAACTGTATTACAATTAGCACAAGGTACTAAAGAATCAAAGAACTGACAAGTTTCAGATTCTAATTGTTGGTCTGGTTAAAACACTGATTGATTGAAACCAACAGAAGAAAAATCTAGCAGCAAGTTCCCATACCTCCGGTTTTCGAGGCAAGTTTAAGCACAGGTGGTTTCTTCTCCCTCCAAAAGCCCCACAAATGCCATATGATAGGATGTGAGTCCATCAGAAGAGAAAGTAGAAACAGTGATGGTTGTCACTTTCTGTTGCTGTGACGAAACACTGTGTCCATGGCAACATGAAAGATGGGTTTATTTGGACTCAAAGTTCCAGAGATAGAGTCCATCACAGCAGGGAAGCATGGGAGCAAGTAAGCAAGATGTGGCTGGAGCAGAAGCTGAGGGCTCACATCTGAACCACAAGCTCCAAAAAGAAAGAGCAAACTGAAATGGCTTTGAAACCTCAAAGCCCACCCCCAAGTGACATACTTTCTCTAGGAAGGCCATAACCTCCTAAACTCATCCAAACAGCACCACCAACCAAGGAGCAAGCATTCAAACATCTGAACTACGGGGACCTTCTCATCCAAAACCATTATAGATGAAGAGTTTAATACATTTTTGGAAAAGGAGAAACAGAATATAACCAGTGACACACAACACAGGAGAAAGCAGAACAACAGAGCTGCGGGGAGGGGGGGCACCTGACGTCACAGAATGCCTAAGAAAGCACAGACCTTGAAATGCAAACAACAGATGTTAGGGCTGAACATACAGATATTTATATGCAAATATAAACATGCAAATATTTATATGAAGTGGACACGATGATAGCTTACACCTTTAATCCTAGGACTTAGAAGGCAAGAGACAGAAGGACCACAAGTTTGAGGCTAACCTGGAGTACTTAACAAAATCTTGTATTAAAAAAAAAAAAATCAAGAGCTAGGGATGTCACTCAGTTTGATTCCTAGAACAAAGAAGATGAAGAAGCAGAAAATGATGACAACAAACACACAATTTTTAAAAAATGGCAAAGAAGACAAGAAATTAGAAAGGCTGTGAGGCTGGATGCTCATGTTCTTTCCCTACCCACCATACAATAGATGAATACCGTCAACTTGTCCCCTGCTGCAGAGACAGGGACAGACCTTCCTTCCTCTGGAGAGTTTCTAAAGGCTCCAGACGCAGTAGCGGTGGAAACAGCAGAAGGCAGGGACTGAAAACAGGGTGAGGGATTGTCTTCAGTAAAAACCTTCCAACTGAAGAAGCAAACCTGCTACTCCAAGTTCCTTCCCCATCCTTTGGCAGTCAGGACTATTCCACCCAGGCAGATATTCAATTAGAAATGTTGCCTTTGGGAATGAGAGCAGCCAAGCTGGAGAATCACTTAACTTTAAGTACATAAGGCTTTAAACAGCACTGACATTTCTCCATATCTGCAGAACTCTAAATTTACCAAATCACTCAAGGTAAAAAGAAGTACAAAATGTCATGTTTATTAGGTTAGGATATTTAAAGAAGAAATAATTTAAAAGAAAACTAGTATAGCATGTGGAAAGGAAGAATCCCTAGAAGTCACTATTTTTCAACTATTAATGTCCTTTATTATACCATTGGATTCTCAAATAATGGGAAAAGATGCTGGGCAGTGACCTCTCCTAGTTAAGAATACTATCCTAGTTGGGCATGAAGGCTCACTCCTGTAACCTCAGCACTTGGGAGACTAAGGCAGAGGATCATAAGTTCAAAGCTAACCTCAGCAAAAGCCAGCAAGGGATATACAATAAGCTCTAGGCTTAAGCTAGCCTGGCCCACATGGTAATACCTTTACACACAGAGAGACAGAGAGAGATAGAAAAAGAAAGAGAGAACAAAACAAACATAAGAATTACAATCTCAGATCATCTAATAATCAAAAGGAACTAATTGTCATAAAAGTAAGTACACACTGTCCAGGTGCTAGACAATTTATTAAGAGCTTACTCAGTCTTAGCAGCTAAGGTGTGCAAGAATGCACTAGCCTGATGGAACTGCAGGAGAGTACAGTAGTTTGGGAATGTATAAAATTCTACAATTGGTAAACTAACTTTCATAATTGCTAATACATAAATAAGTAGAATTCAGATCCATACTATGTATATTAGTAAGCACAGCAATCACCATTTCTCAAACATAAACTATATACCAGTACTTTTAAAAGTACATTATTTCACTTAAACCTAACAATAATTCAGGTTATAATATTCCCCATGCTTCCCAGACAAGAACTGTAAAAGATCAAAGAGACTGAATTATCTGCCTACAACCACACAAGCAGGCATAGGCAGAGCTGAGCTGTACCATGTCTGACTCTAAAACACAAGTTCTTTCCACTCCATAACAGCAATGTTCTAAGAGATAGTACCCATAATTAGAAAGTAATAAAATCAGGCCTGGCGCAAGGATGCCGAATATAGATCTATCCTTGTACAGTTAATGCATTTTTTCCAAATGGTCTCAATTAGCATTTTTGTCTAGCACTAGCATATTAAAAAAAAGAAAGCTGTGCATAAAATTTGAAGTGAGAGGCATCCTACATAACCCAGACTTAAAATGCTCTGTCTCCAGACCGAGACTATGGTTAGTTCCTTAACATAATCTCTCTAGTGACCTTCAAAGCTACAAAATGGTACCAATCCAATTATCTTGATAATATCTTCTAGGTTAAAAAAAAAACTGTTTCTGTATATATGCTTACATGTATGCATGTGAGTTTCTGTTTATATGCATATGTGTGTGGTACATATGTGTTATTTTTAAAATTTTATTTCCTATGAATATGCCTTCAGAAGAATCATTGACATGAAAGACTAAAAACAAATAGTAGCTAGATATAATGGTAATGAGTGTAATCCCAGCACTCAGGAGGTGGAAACTCAAGGCCAGCCTCAGCTCCAGAGCAAGTTTGCAGTCAGTCTGAGTTTCATGACTTCCTATCTTAAAACACTTAAAATAAAAACCAAATAAACTGTTCACCCTGAGACAGTGCTGGTTCTGCTTTCTAGAGCACTATTAGTATGTGTGATACGTCATGAACAGATTGCCCACATCTGGGTCTCCAAAAATGCATTCTACCTTTAAAAGTTCATAAAATTTAAGTAACAATCAGGAACACTTTCAAAGCATGATCATCTCTTATCCATGAACCAAAGAAAACGAAAGTACAGTAGCGGAAAAAAAAAATCAATGCCTAGTGGCTACTTCATCTGGACTAGCCAGTTAGTAGCTGTTCTGACAGTATTCAGCTGAAGGTGTAGAGCTGGCTAGACCCCAAGAACTGCTACCTTTCAGGGAGTAATAACTGGTGGTATTTTCATGCCTCAAGTGTTTAGTTTAATCTGAAAAGAAAACAAACCTCACTTTCAAGCCCGTGAAATGGCCTCTGACTATTTACCTCCATCTCAGACTCAAGCAGTTAAAGGAAGGTTAAGACTGCTGAAGAAATGTTTCTTCAGGCACAAAAAGCATAAGGTTTTCAAATCTGATGCATCACTGCACCAAAGCAGGACTTTACTCTTTCTCGCTGGCTCCCCTCTATTAATGAGACATGTCTACCGAATATGGAAAAAGAGAAGCTGGGTGAATAAATACAGTATTGAGGTTCTCAAAGATCACATGTTCCAGTTTAGTTTCTTTATATTTGTGATTAAATATTTCAATTACCTTATTAAATTAAAACATATGCCTCAGGGCATGTTTCCAACACTCATAAAATTATAGGCCACACCACTGTGGTTTAAATTTACAACTCAATTTTATAATTAAGTCCCAAGGGTAGGTATAAAATTTGCATTCATTTTCAAAACAGTAACAGAAAAATCTGATAAATAAGAACATAATTTAACAAACCAAAGTAACATCTTCATACCTCATTTCAAAGCCATCTCCCAATACACTAAAAATATCAGAAGGCAACTATTCATATCACATACCCATGGACACAATAAAGTCAAAACAACTTTACTACAAAAAAGTTTTTGGAGCAAACAACTTTACTACAATTGATACAGTAAAAGAAATGAGGATGCAAACAAAGCTCCTGAGTACAAAGTCCACATACTATTAAAAATCAAGACCCTTAATCAAAGATCCTGCAGAACTCCCAACTTCTCAGAGATGCTCTAGCCACCAACACCTGTGCAGGGAACTAACGCCTGTGCAAGAAATCAACGCCTGTGCAGAACCAACATCTGTGTATGGAGTACTCTGACAAACTCCACAGAGGAACACACTAAGAGTAAACACACAGTCTCACAGACAGTGCCAATAGACTTCCCCTCAAGTTTAACAGAGTCTGACTTAAATCTTAAATATTCTATAGGTGCTAAGAGAATAATTAATATAACAATATCAAATACATTCTGAGTATACTGTACAAGTTAAATCTGAGGTTTTACCCAAACTCCTCAGAACCACATATCCCTTTGGAGATCCCACAACTCCAAAAATTACTTTCTGGCCATACATGTATATAACTAAGGGGTTTGCTGGAAAAGTACGTTTCAGAAAGATAGAGAAACATTCTAGGAACAATTTACTTCACTAAACATCCTATAATATACAACCCCATAAAATAAAATTCCTGGCCCCAATGTCAGCAAGGACTATTAATGTTGACTTACCTTTAAATTTAATATCCAGGCCACTAAATTCTAATTCAACTCCTTGAAGTGCTTCTCCCAAAGTTTCATGGTAATGACTGATACTTTTTTTTGACCCTACACAGAATGGAAGTGAAAAGTATTTATATGTTTCCTGGCGATTGTGGTAGGGCCCAACAGTATTCATCCATAAAACAACTTCTTCTTTATCTTGATACTGTAAGAAGAAAAACAAGACATGTACTTTTAAAATGTCTAATTCAATTAAGTGCATTGTCTACACTGAAGATACTAAAATGACAAAACAGTAGAAACTTAATCTGAGTACCAATGCCCACACTTTCAAAATCAAGTTTCATGGCTCTTAAAATTGTATCCTAACTGTGGTCTCAGGATCCATTTTCTCCAAACTTTGTTTTACAAAAGAAAATGGTTTTTAAAAGTCCAACAGCTTGTAACAGTAGGGTTTATAACTATTAAGCAATGGTAAGCTCCAAAACAACATAATTTGACAGGGTAACCTGCACAAGGAAGGAAAAAACAAAACCAACAGCTTATGGAGAACCTCATGATTCCCCACACACACACAAAGTAATGTCAGCACAAACAAATACAAACTTCCCTCTCTTAGTCTTTCTCACAGACACTGATCAAAGTCCTAGACAAATAGAAAGAGCAACAATGAAACCAACACAAGAACATGCAAAGCCAATCCCACCTGTCAAGAAAGACTCACCCTGCATGTATTTCAATAATAATTATACCTCTAACCATCAGTGAATATTACACATAGCCACATATAGGCCTGGGACAGCCAACTTCATCCTTTTATGGCCCGGCAGTGGGATATGCCAAAGATTTCTTAAAATCTCTAAAATTCAAAATTCATGGCAATATTAACTAGACACTATTGGATTTCTTTTTAAAAAATATTTATTTTTAAATTGTGTGCATGTGTTTGTGTGTATGTGCCCTTGGAGGCAAGAGGCATCAGATCTGCCCAGAACTGGAGGTACAAGAAGTTGTGATGTGCCCTATATGGGTGCTAGGAACTGAACTCTGGTCCTCTACAAGATCAGCAAGTGCTCAGACACTCTCAAGTTAACTAACAGTATAAAGTACCTAGAATGTTCCAACAACTGTGTTGGCCACTGAGGATTCTGTTTTCAATAGAATATGTTCCCCACCCTACTGAAAGGGAACGAATCATGTAACAGGAAGATATACAACTAGCAACGACAGGAATTCCTATTTCTAGTTCTCCCACTGAAAACTGAACAATAAACACTTTCAACAAAAATCTATTAGTTTTTTGGGGGTTTTTTTGTTTTTTTTTTTTTCTTTTTTGATACATGGTCTCTCTGTGTAGCCCTGGCTGTCCTGGAACTAGCTCTGCAGGCCGGGATGACCTGAAACTCACAGAGATCCACCTGCCCCTGCCTTATGAGTGCTGGGATTAGAGGTGTGTGCCACCACCACACAAAATCTACCATGCTTACAACCAAATTCACCCTACTCAAAACTACCAGTTTCAACTCTGTTTTCCTAATGATACAATTCTCTAGAAATAGAGATTCAAGCCCAAGGTTCTTTGTCTTCCAGAGAACCCCTAACCACTAGTTAATCTACTCTTACCCCAGAAACCTGCTTCTTCCTTTCTGCTCATACCACCACCACCCTAATCATACTAAATGCCTCATTGTCCATGCAAGACATCATTCAAGTCATCAAAGAAACAAAAACTATCTTACTGTTCAAAGACTCAGGTAGCACACTGCAAGTCCTAAGTTAGATATTAAGATATAGGAACAATTAGAAGATCCTTCTTGCCTGACAGAGTGGCACATGCCAGGCATGATGACACATTAATTCCAGCACTTGGGAGGCAGAGACAGGAGGCTCTGAGTTTCAGACCAGCCTGGTCTATGTAGTGCATTCCAGACCATACAGAGCTACACAGTCATATCCTGTCTCAAAAATAAAGAATATTCTTCCCTCCAAATTCCCAATCCACACAAAACTATACAAATAAATGACTAACAATAGAGGAAAAGGTTCTGATTACTGAGAACTATTGTAGCAACAATAAAGGAACAATTAATACTGCTTTAGCAGAGAAAGGTCAGGGTGAACAGGAATACAGAAAACCATAAGCTGCTTCAAGTAAGTTTGGAAAACTGCTACAGCTAATCTCCACTTGTGACGTAAAGAATCCAGGGTCTGAGTCCTGACATCTCCATAGACCTCCATCCATAACTACTCCTTTTATTTGGGGGCAGGACTGACGACGAATCTGTATGTAGGTTATTTGTTCTCCCATAATGCACAACCACAGAGCACTAGTCAAAGTACTACTTGCACATCCTCAGAATTCTCCAAACAGATCTACAACCACTTCTCTCTGATCACAGTTCCAAGAATCAAAACCTTTTCACCAAGTACAAAATTAAATACAAAAGTACTTAATACCACTGGTAAACACTGAAGAAAAGGTGACATGTTAAGTTCACTGGCAATTTAGTCAGTCTGAAGTATGCACTAACTATAACAGTATTCATTCAGAGATAAAAGAGGGAGCAACACTTACAAATGGAACATTGTATAGAAGTGCCCACTAATGAGAACCTGGCCCTGAATTCCGCTGAGTCCGTAGAAGTATTATATACAACTCTAAAAAGTACCTTTGAGATAAACCTCAATATACATATTCTTTAGAAATAAAAACAATCTGAACATAATTATGTCTTTAAAGTAAGACAATCATTTACTTTATATACACTGAAATAGTTTAAGGGTTACAATGTAGATTAAACCCACATTCTGAAATGAAGTTAGTCATTCTGAACATCTGTGAAGCCTTGACAGGCTGCTAAAGTTGTGCTGCATGAGTCAAGAACTAGAACAAAAAAACGTGCACATTCTCTGGTCTAAGATGCTCTCTAGGAAGAGGCCTAAGGTAGCAGCCAGAAACACAAAGTTGCAGGTGAACTGCAAGAACTGTAACAACAGTGTCTCACTGCAGTCTAAGCCTCTGGGAACAGGGCTCAGAGAGTAATCAGAAACACACTGGAGTTGCAGGTCAGTGCTAAGGCACAAACAATGCTTCACTTCTTTTCCAGGGCTCCTTTTATGCAGTCAAATACAATGAGTGGAAAATGTTTATTACTTCATTCCAGATTTTATTAACCATGAAAATAAGAGCTCCCAAGACAAGGTCAAGAACTCATTTTCACTGAGCATAGTGGCACATACTAATCACACGCCCAGGAAGTTGTGGCAGGAAGGTTATGAGTTTGAAGCTAGTCTAAGCTACATAGTGAGACCCTCTCTCAGAAAAACTAGAGTTTCATCTTCAGAGAAAAAACATGTTTAAAAATATCTTGAAGCTCAAAGAACCAAAAGGAAGATTTTAAAGAGCCTTGTAAGGAGATGGGGATGCCTTTTCTCCCCTCAAGCTGCAGACAAATTCTCTAAGCTCCCCAAGTCTGTAAGGCTTTTCTTTCATTAATCTACCTGTTAGAAACCTATGGTAAAGGCTGGTCTAGTTCCTTCCCAAAACACCCCAAGAAGTCTAAGCACATACTTAAAATACTTTGCTTAGAAAAACTACACTGGGCAACGGCACTGAGAAACAGGACATTAAAATGTACCTGAAAAATGTACCCGGGGGAAAGGACTGTCAAGGAAGCATAGCAGAAGTTGCTAGCACAGCAGTAATTCCTTCCATCTGAAGCCTCTGGAGGAAGCGACCACAAGAAAGGAGAATCCAGCTTCTTCAGTCTTCACCTGGTCACTCCCCAGCCTTGAGAAGACTCTCACTGAAGCACTACATCCACACAGCCCACTGACCCTGTCCTCCTTTCCTTTTGTACCTGACCTTTTCTCTTCCCTCTCACTGCAATCCACCACGCCCAGCTTTTCTCCAGGTAGTCAAATTCTACTTGCCCTTCAGAAGCACTGAATGCTCCTTTCTCAATTCCTCGGGTAAGGCCTTAACCAACCATCCCTAGCATGGCATGACCTAATCAGCTTCTGTAATAGCACCACACTAGCTGCCATCTTCTAACTGCATGCCAGGAGCTAGACATAGTCCTAAATAAAGTCTTTATGTAAACATGGAATCTTCTCAAAACTCTGTAAGATGGGCCATATTACTTCACCTATTTTACACATTCAAAACAAAAACAAGAGAGATTTTACACAATTTGTCCAAGCCAGGAGTGGTAGGATACACCAGTAAATCACATCCTTTGGAAAGCTGAGGTAGAAAAGAGATAAATTTGATGTCACATCAGGCCCCAGAGCAAATTCTAGGTTAGCCTTGGCTACCTAGAAAGGCTTTGTCTCATAAATAAGTTGTTCAAGCTGATATAATTATTAGTACCAAGTTTACAACTTAGGACTATACTTTTGCTGACTTCTAGGCAGCTTTATTAACCAAAAAGAAATAAAAGAAAGTATAACTGTACAGAGCAACAAAAGTGTACCGCATTCAATGCCAAACTTTTCACTTGAGATGTCAATCTACTCCAAAGGAAAAAACTTCAGATACTACTTACACTCTATTCTCCAAAGTCAAAACCGTCTTCTCAAGCAGTCATAGTGTTGGGTCCTGATTATTCCGCTTATGTTTGAGACGCGAACCCCAAAACTTTCTTCCCTGACAGATGTTATCAATCCCCCCCAGGAGGAACACTGAAAAAGTGTTGCTGACCTCTTTGTAAAACCTGAATAAAGAATCAGAAATTATGCTGCCCACTAAGGATCAAGAGCTCAGAATAAGGCAAATGCTGCCTTTCATTTTACAGGAAAGGAACTTGTTGACTTTAAAATTTTTTTACCAAAAAAAGCAAAATCCATCTCTGCTAATACTTCAGAAATTAGTTTCAAAAGCCTTTCAATTATTTAAAACCACACATAAGGATGCTAATGCAAATAAATTGGAAGTGCAGTTTTGAATCATAGGTTGAGATAACCACTTTTTCTTAAAAGAGCTCTGTGCCTAAACATTCAGTCTATCATTAAGTATGGCCACAAGCAGGACCAAGTGCAGCATGTCCCACAAACCAAATCTGCAATGCATCAGCACACTCACAAACTCCCAGGACGTGCCTTATTCTCAGGGTAAATCTTCAAACACGGTCCTAATGTTCTAAATGTTCCTTCTGATAGAGACTAAGACAAAAGCTGATTTGCCAAGCATACAAATCCTACTTCGGGGGCCAGAGAGCTGATTCAGTGGTTAGGAACACTTGCTGCTCTTGAAGAGGCTTCAGGTTCAGTTCTCAGCACCCATAAGGCAGCTCACAACCAGCTCTAGTTCCTGTTCTAGAGGCTCTGATGCCCTCTTCTGGCCTCCATGGGTGCTGCATGCACATGGTACCTTTTATTTACATACAAGCCAAACACCCATACACAGAAAATACAAATTAAGGTCTTCCTTAAAACCTTTTTCCATATCATTCAGTGGTACAATATAAAATGTTTTCAGCAGAGGCATCCTAGGCACAGGTGGGGTCCTCCCCTTATCAGAAGTACTGAAACTACAACTACAAAAGACTACAAAGAAATGGGGTTCCAGGAGGGAACCTAAAGATGTATGACTACGACTATGAGCTAACATGAGGAATGGTCTGGTTTTGTTCACTGTGCTTTAAGCAAGCTTCATGCTTCCAGCAGAGTATCTTTATCCCTAGTAGGTACTTAATTATTCAAGTCATTCAGTAGACACTCACTAAGTATTCCTAGGACTGAGCACAGTCATAGTGTGTATGTAGCAGGTGTGAAGGAACGTAATGACAAGACACAACATCGTGATCATGTTGAGAAACAGAACCCATAAAAATCCCCAAGTGCTTTTCACCCACTGAGCCGTTTTCCTTACCCCACTGACTTACTTTAAAGACCTTTAAAGGGGGCAGTGGGGTCTCACTACATAGTCCTGGCTGGTCTGGAACTCACAAGAGCTGCCTCTGTTTCCCAGTGCTAGGATTAAAGATGTGTCCGACCACATCTAGCTTTAAGAGACCTTTTAATGACCCTTCAGTCATGTAATAAGAGGCTGTCTTTAATGAGTGGAAGCATTCTTTAGTTTTAATGTTAAGCAGTATGTCCTATAATCTACAAGTCCAACTTTTAAAAACTAAAAGTAGCACCTTCTCCAGAAGTCAACAGCACATTTCCTTCCCATTATTTTTCTAGGAATATCAGAACGACTTTGAATACATCATCACATAAAGACTGCTGGGGCGGGAATGTGGCTCAGTGGGCAGAGGTACTTGCTGCTAAGCCTGATAACCTGAATGTCAGTTCCAAGTCTACATGGTAGAAATAAAGAACCATTTCCCACAAGCTGTCTGCTGGCCTCTATATGCCCACTGTGGCACGTACATACTCATCCACCCAAATCACAGAAAAAAAAATAAACTAATGTAAAAACATTAAAAACAAAACAAAAGAATACTACATGGATCAAATAGCAAACTAAATCCTACTTAAGAAGCAGAAACAGAAAAAGGGGAGAAAAGGGGAACTTTTGGGGAGAGCAATAAATAGTCATTCCTTCTTAGAACCAGCTACTAATCTGGGGGCCCCATCACAAAAATTAAACTATCCAGCCAGGAATAACGATGCATGCTAGTAGCCTCAGCTATTCAGAAAGCCAAGCAGGAGACTCACTTGAGTTCAGCCAAGAATTCATGAACAGCTTGGCCAATACTGACACCCCATCCCCATAAAAGCAACAACAAAGAACTAGAGAGATGGCTCAACAGTTAAGAGAGCTAGTTACCTCTTCTATAGCTTGGTTCCCAGCACCCACACTGATTGTGGCTCATCACCATCTGTAACTCCAATTCCAAAGGATCCAACACCCTCCTATGGCCTCCAAGGGCAAACACACACATGTAAACACACTCTGATACATACACGTGCATAAATAACAAAGTTTTACAAATAAAAATAATCAAAAAGCATTAAGAAAGAAAGAGTGCTGTGCAGTGGTTGCACACACCTTTAATTCCAGCACTTGGGAGGCAGAGGCAGGTAGCTCTCTGTGAGTTCAAGGCTAGCCTGGTTTACAGAGTGAGTTCCAGGACGGGCTCCAAAGCTACAGAAAAACCCTGTCTCAAAGAAAGAAAGAAAGGAGGAAGGGAGGGAGGGAAAAGACCCTTTGTTCAAAAGTAATTTCAAGATACTGATAAGTGGGCAATGAAACAAGGAAGTACAGTCCTGTGTGACTGTTCACACCACCTGCCCACTGTGCCCAGGAGCCAGCCCTATCCCTTCTTAATGCTAGTATAAACATTTCTAACAACACAGTGTGGACCTAGGCTCATCCTCACCTCGGACCTTTCTTCATGCACCTAAATGTTCTATTGTGTGTCTTACAGTACTGTTTAAAAGAGAATGAGCTACAGAGTACATTATTTGAGTAGACTAAAGACATTAACATGGCCTAGGAAGATGGCTCAGTTGGTAAAGTTCTCTTTCACCCACATGAGAAAACAGAGGAGGTGGTACACACCTGTAATCCCAGCACTTGGGTGGGAGGGAGAAAGGAGGGTTCCTGGAGCTTATTGGCTAGTCAGTCTAGACACTGAGTGAGCTTCAGGACCAGTGAGATAACCTCTCAAAAACAAAGGTGGAAAGCAATTAAGAACACACTTAATACTAACCTCTGACCTCCACATATGCACACTCACACACATACACACACATCATACATATATACAAAAACAGACAATGTTTTTTTCAAAAGACTTATTTACTTGTAGAATGTGTGGAATCATATTCTGCCTCTCTCCCTATAGGGTGGAACCTCCTACACATGACTACTTCTCGAGGCCTGTTTCCTTATCTATTAAAAGGGTGCATCATCTGCCTCCCATGGTTATTTATTTGGAGGTTCTGTTATTTCCAACTGGGGCTTTGCATCTGTTAGGAAAGCACACCACAGGCAAGCTACTTCTCCAGCCTTCACAGGGTTATCAGTACACACTCACTGTGAGTCAATACATAGAGAGCACTGACAGCAGGACCAAGCACATGCTATTCCAAGTTGTATTAGCGTTACATCTGTGATGTCTTAACACAACATGCTCTAGGGGGCAAGTTTTAGCTTCTGAAAGCTGTTCTTTAATTAATAATTTAATCCCACAAGTGTTTTTTAAAACACCCACTCAGCATTCTACCCCTGACAATTTGCCTCTTCCGTCAATATCAATTCTCTCCTCACTAGCTACTTCTGCCTTCTTGGAATTTAAAAAAAAAAAAAAATCACTTGACTAGAGTCCTAATATCTGGCCAAGGTGAGGATCTACATCTCAAGAAGTATTTACAAGAAACTTAGAAAAAGTAAAGGATCTGTTCGATGTAGAGATGCAATGAATTAATATTCACTCTCAATTTTTGTCCAGCAACATTTCATATCTTATCTGCACACTAATTCCTTTTGAGATACAAGTGTAGCTCAGAGATACAGCTTTGCTAAGCATTTATAAAGCCATGCTTTCTAGCCCCAGTGGGGGCAGGGAGGGGGTAATATCCTTTTATCAAATATTTTGTATGAATAAAAAATTAAGGCATTCTAGGTTTAGCCAGGCATCATAGTGCCTATTTTTAATCCCAGCACTGGGGAGGTAGAGGCAGGTGGATCTTTGAATTCAAGGTCAGCTTGGTCTACAGAGCCAGTCCAGGACAGCCAGGGCTACACAAAGATACCCTGTCTCAAAAAAGAAACATTCCATTCAGTGGTGGAGCATGTACCTACAACACACAAGGGCCTGGGCTCAATCCCAGTGAGTGAGTGAATGAATGAGCGAGGGAATGAATGAAGTAAATAAATGATATTCCTAGCAATAGTATTTGATCGGATGAGGCTGGAGAGACAGCTTAGCAGTTCAGACCACTTGTTGCCCTTGCAGAGTTCCCAAGTTTGGTTCTCAGCATTCACACTGGGTGGCTTATAACCAACCACCAGGAACTCGAGTTCCAGGGGATGTGGCACCCTCTTTTAGACTCCATACGTAATGCACACACATTCATGCCAGCAACACAGTCACAGAAAATAAAATATCAACTTTAAAGTGTTTTTCATGGACATTGCCACTTAAATATTAAATTTGCAAATTATGCTACTTTTTGTACACTTACAATTTATTAAATTATAAACTAGGAACTTCCCTCTTCATAGCAGTATAAAATACAAGATTTTAAAAGTAGAATATAAATTTGTATGTCTATATAGTGGAACTGTAACTTATTAAAGTTCAGGATTATACATAGGAACTGAAGTACTAAAAAATTATCAAATACTACCTAAAATACTGAAAAATGATACTTGCCGGGTATTTAAAAGAAATAAAATTACTCCAATATATACATGGTCTCTATATACTGTACAAAAATATAACCTTTCATAAAATTTAAGACAAGTTAACTGACAGAAAAGGTAGTTTTCACTTAACTGCTTCAAATCTGAACAAAATTATCTTAAAGAATCACGAGTGTCGCAGAAAAACATGCTACCAGTTCAATGTTTCGCTGAAAAAAACTTACACATACACGCAATTAGGTTCTTGCTAAAAGATGTCAGCTAATCCAGGCCATTGAACAGTGAGAATGTCCTCACTTCGTCACCGAGCAGTTAAAACCGACCATTCTCCATATCTTTCAAATTTAGTAAATACACAACTTCTCAGGCAAAAATCCTATCAATAAAAACAATCATTCGCCAAGCAGCCTTCTAGATTTATCAGACTTTTCTTGCTTCCCGGAGTCTACCATGGGGTGGGGGGTGGGGGAGTGCACAGCTTTACAGCTCTAGGTGAAAGTCACTGAAGGAGTCATTAAATCCAAGCTTTGATGTGAAAATACAATAATCCGCCAATCAACTTCAGACCAAATGCAAAAGTGAGTGGGGGTGTGGCCTGAGGGCTGGGTGACTCAAGGGCCCCTAGGGTCAGAGCTGCCCCAGTTAGAGACCGACCACCCGGATATCCTCTGGGGACTCGCGGAGCGCGGACAAAGTTACAGGAAAGGCCTGAGGACCTAGAGCGTGCAAGGTGAAGACGTGTCCACTCGTAAACCGTTCACGCCTCCGGTTCACTAAAGCTGTCCCCCCCACCCCAGGGTTTGAATCCGGTTCGGACAGTAGAGAGAAGGGTGAGAAAAGGCCGGAGCGGGCCGGGAAGCGATGGGTATTTCCTGGTTGGCAAGCGCCTGGTGATCACGGTGCATCCATCTTCCGCCGTGCTGTGTCCCACAGCATCCAGTTTCCCGGGGTCCAGAGCCTGCGACTGGGCGACCCCCGGGCCCCAGCCCCGAGAGGCGGAGCCGAGAAGCAAGGCCCAGGCCGCCGGGAGTGCTCGAAAATGCCTCCTCCTCCCAGCTCCCGCGGATCCGGCCCCGCCAAGCCCGACCGGAAGGAGCACTCGGCCGGCCGCAGGGCTGCACCGGGCCTCCAGGCCGCCCCGGGCCTGGCGGGGCTGCAAGCAGGGGAGCGGACCGGGGGCGGCCACGCGGCTCGCTTCGCCTCACCGTGTGTTCGTGCTCGTCAGACCGAGCCCGGGGCAGCAGCAGCAGCAACAACGCGGCGGCCGCCGCCACGCCAGGAGCGCCCGGCAGCGGCCTCATCCTCCGCGCTCCCACAGGCCGGGCGCCGGCCTACCGACTCCTCCTCCGCCGCCGCCGCCGATTCACATCCACCGGGCGCGGACAGACGCACGGGGCCCGGGCCCAGCCGCTGCCTCCGCCGCCGTCACCGCCCGCTCCGTGCCGCCCCCGCCCCCTGGCCTCCGAGCCTCTTCCTCTGACTCAGCCACGTCATCCGGCCACCCCGGCACACGCCGGAAGTCCTCCCGACGCGGGGCCGCAACCGCCGCCGGCGCGCGCAGGCCGTGGGCCCGAAGGGTTCCGGGGCCGGTGTGTGGCCGCTCGCCCTAGCCTCCCCGCCCTGAGCCCTCGCGCTTCCGAGCCGAAGCCGCGTGAGGCCGGTGGGCTGACTTAACCTGGGCTCCGGCGCCTAGCTCAACGCGAACACCCCTTTCGGTCTATCCCAGAGAATGAGCTCCCCAAGCTTCTTTATGGAAGATGATCATTAAACTTGTACAGGGTGGGTTGGGTGTTTTAACAAAACCGAGTACTGATTGGACTTCTGTTCAATCAAGAGATATGGGCTAAGCTGACGTTCTTGTTCATTTGTTTGCCTACGTGTTGTTTTTCTCCCATCATCCTCAGTCATAAATGTGTTCTGCTCCTCAGAGCACCAATCACTTGTTCTTATTTTCTGTACCTAAACCGGTAATAAGGAGCTAGTATTTCACGCATGTAACCTCAGCATTCAGGAGGCTGGACTGATTGTTGCATATTCAGTGCTTGCTTGGGTTACAATGGGAGACAAAACAAAACGAGAAAAGAACAAAAACCAAAAAAATGAAATAAAACAGGTCATGGTGGTGCAGGCCTGTAATCCCTGCACTTGAGGGGCAGAGGCAGAATTGCTGAAAGATTGGACCCAACCTTGACTACAGACCCAGTACCAGGTCAACCAGGCTACATAGCAAGGCCCCATCTCAAACCAAAGCATAAGGACTCAGAAATACATGTCACATGAATAGAACATCCTTCTAAATGTGGAACTTTGGAGGAGGATTATCTCATTCATCAGAATTGGGTAGAGTCTAGCAGGTAGTATCTCAACAGCCAATATTCCATACCACTGTATGTACAGAGGCTTGATTGCTCACTGCAATCTTCCTTCCCTGTTCATTCCCCAAGAGTGCCAGAGTGACTGCCTATGAAGAAATCAGATTACATCACTTTGTCCAAAACATACCTTGAGTCGTGAATAAGTAAGTCATGGAATCATCACTAAGGATTTCATCTGCCAGGCACTGTTTGATACTCACGTAGACCCTGTGCGACAGGTACATTTAGTGCGTTAACATTACAGAAAAGTAACTGAAGCACAGGTTGGGTGACTTACTGAAAGACCAGACCCAGTTTGCTTTGTTAGTTTTTTTGTTTGTTTGTTTTTAACTATTAATGTGATCATACAGCCCTTTAAAAGGTGGATCAGATGTGCACTCATTGGCATGAAATGATATCCAAGAAGTACTTAGAAGGAGAAATAGTTTGCTTCCATTTTAAATGATAACATGTTAGTTTACCTGTAGAAAATAATCTTTTGTTTGTTTGTGTTTGTTTTTTGAGATAAGGTTTCTCTGTGTGTAGCCCTGACTATCCTCAAACTCACAGGTAGCCTCCTGCCTTTGCCTCCAAAGTGCTGGGATTAAAGGCATGTGCCACCACTGCCCGGCCACATTTTATTTTTTGAGGCAACATCTCTCACTGAACCTGAAGCTCAAGTATTCTGCTAGACTGCCTGGCCAGCAAGTTCCGGGAATCCTTCTTCTCCATCTCCCAGATTTAACTTTTCATGTGGGTTCTTGGGATCCGAACCCAAATCCTCACACAAGCAATTTACCAACTGAGTCATATCTCCAGCCTTGTTTGGATGTTTCCTATAATAAATGTGCACTACATATGTAATGAGGGCTGGGAGTGATGTCCTTGCTAAAGGGTACAATCCAGCTTCCTTAATCTGTGACTCTCTTGGTCACAGTTCTATTGCTGTGAAGAGAGATACCATGACCAAAACAACCTTTCTGAAAGAGAGCATTTAGCTGGGGGCTGAGGGCTTGCTTACAGTTTCAGAGGGTCAGTCCATTATCACCATGGCAGCAAGCATAGCACTGAAACAGTAACAGATGCGCATCCTGATCTCCAGGCAGAGAGACTGAGACTGGGTCTGACCTGGACTTTTGAAGTCTCAAAGCCCACCCCCAGAGACACACTTCCTCCAACAAGGCCACACCTCCTAATCCTTGTAATCCATTCAGACAGTTCCATTCCTCAGTGACCAAGCATTCAAATGCATGAGCCTAAAGGGGCCAATCTTATACAAACCGTCATAATGACTATGCACCTGAGCAATCAGACCCAACTGAACTGTGCAAGATAGTATTTTGTCAACTTGACACAAACTAGAAACTCTTGAAAAGAGGAACCCTCAATAAGGAATTGCCTTCACCATATTGGCCTGTGGACATGTCTGTGGGGCATTTTTTTTTTCTGATTTCTGATTGATGTGGGAGGACCCAGTCCACAGTAAAAGTGCTACCCCTAGGCAGGTGGTCCTTGGTTGTATAAAAAAGCAGGCTGAACAAGTCATGGGGAGCAAGCTAGCACTTGCCTCGAAGGTTCCTGCTTGAACTCTTGCCTTGACTCCCACCAGGAATGGACTAAGACTTGGAAATGTAAGCCAAATAAACCCTTTCCTCCCCAAGCTAGTTGTGATGTTTAACACAGCAGCAGAAAGCAAACTAAAACATTTAGCAGTCACTAATACCTGTGTTTTGCCTTCACTTAAATACACATCATGTTCCTTATACCTTTGTGACCTATGCAGTGCTGGGAATGGACCCAGAGCCATCTATGTGCTAGGCAAGCATCTTGCCCCATTGCTACTTCACCAACGCTAAGCCTTTGCTCTTGGTATTCCCTTTATCTAGAATGTCCTGCTTCACCACCTGTCTAGTACTGTCCTTCCAAGGCCAGCTGAATCGCCCATCTTCAATGAGACTATGCATCATGCTCTTGGGCAGTTGAGCATCCCTTCTTTGGGATTCCCATGCATTTGGTGTGTTAGATCATACTTTCTACCTAATCCCGGTTCCTCTTCTGTATTACAGTCTGACTTTCTTTAATGGCAGGAGCTACCATTTGACGATCATTTGTCTGAGCTGCCAAGACAGTGCTTGCCACGTAGATATTCAACAACTATTTGCAAAATAAAAACATTACCAAGTGAAAAGGCAAATCACACAGCAGTGTTTAAAGAAGGTTCTCCAGCTACTATAAGAGACATCACAAGGCAGTGCATGATTAATTGCTTATGAATCTTACATCAGTAATTGCTATTGAAATCAGAGGAGGCATCTTATTCATCTTTGTATATATTCTGAAGCACCTAGCATGGAGACTGGCTTATAGTGGAGGCTCAGCAAAGGCTCCATGAATGAATAATCACTGGCTTTGAATGAAGTGATGATGGGCAACTGAAGTGCAAGCAGCATGAGCACCACATTGAGATGGATGAGTAGTTTCTTAAACATCCATCATCACCAGCTTTTTAACCTCCACGGATTTGAGGCATAAGCATTTGCTGGGTTTTGTGGGGGAGCACTAAGTTGGCAAATGGTTGGAGGTGGAAAGAACACAGAAAAAATATGAAGTAATCATTTGGGGAGGACAAATTTAAAATTAGGAACCCTTATGATAAAGAATAGGCATGGCATTTTTTTTTAAAAAATGCACAATGCAAGCAGGGCAGTGGGGGCACATGCTTTTAATCCCTGTCCTCGGGAGGCAGAGGCAGGTGGATCTCTATGAATTTGAAGCCAGCCTGATCTACAAAGCAAGTTCCAACCAAGCTGTTACACAGAGAAACCCTGTCTCAAAAACCAGAACAAAACATAAAGCAAAACAAAATAAAAAAGCACAATGTGATCAATTATGTGATTATGTAAGTGCTCCCCAAGTGGTAACAGGAATGGGTAGTAAAAGAAGGCGACCCCTCATCTCAGTAGAGAACTTGGGAAAATTTCATGGACAGAAGAACATATAAGGTCATCAGTTTAGTAACTAACTCTTTTAAGCATGTCATCAGTCGGTAAAACTGTGGCAGTGAAGGGTGTAGAAGACATGATTAGGAGACAAAGGAACTGGCTAGAGAAAAAGAAGGGTGGCTTCAAAGCTCCTTGACATCTGATGACCTCAAGACTGGACCAGAAGAGCTCAGGGGCACCCTCAAAATTAGTTTGGGGCTAGGGTGTGGTAGAGCACCGACCTAGCATGCAGAAAGTTCTCATCCCCAGCACCTCAGTAAAATAAAATAATAAAGATGTTTTGCCAAACCAGGGAATGAGAATTATGAATGTCTTACTTTATCCATTTCTTCTAGATTAACCTCATTCCCTGACATGTGGAGGGCAGAAATGTAAGCAATAAAAGTCCACTTCTCGATGGCAGTCCAGCCTCCTTCTGTAACAATTTTACCAGATCCAATTTTGTTTAAAGAAGTAAGGATCCATAAAACAAGAAAGAAAAACCACAAATTCAGTCTTTTATTCTCATTCTGAACAAACGCCATCATCAAAGTCTTAGAGTACAGATGGCAATGGATCTTCTGGTTCCCATCCTCAGTTACACTTTTCTGGGAAAGAAATCCTCTTCTCAAGGCAGTTGGGTAGCACAGGCCCATCTACCAGCATCCAGAGATGAGCCTCCGCTAGGACCTTAGGATGAGCTCCAGCCGTGCCAGGGCTACATAGTGAAACGCTGTCTCAAAAGACCAATTCATTCAATCAAATATGTATGCAGATATCTTTGGTGGTGTTGGAACTGAACCCAGGCATGGGCATGTGAGGCAATTACTCTATCACTGATCTACATGGAAAGTCTTTGGTGTTTAGGGATGTTTGTTTTTCATTTCTCTGTTTTATATTACTAATACAGGGTCTTACAACATAGCTTAGACTGACCTGGAATTAACCACATTTCCTGCCTCGGCCTCATGAAAAGCCTGGGATTGACCAGCACGTTGTTGCCTCCTGGCTCCTTAAACAACGTCTTTCTTCTTCTTCTTCTTCTTCTTCTTCTTCTTCTTCTTCTTCTTCTTCTTCTTCTTCTTCTTCTTCTTCTTCTTCTTCTTCTTCTCCTCCTCCTCCTCCTCCTCCTCCTCCTTCCCCTTCCCCTTCTCCTCCTCCTCCTCCTCCTTCTCCTCCTCTTCCTCCTCCATCTTCTTCTTCATATTTGTCTTGGCAGTCACCTCAGAAAGATGAGAAAGGAGTACTTGCCACTTTCCAACACTACTTTTTCTCTTCTAGCTGCACTGTCCTAGAACTTCTTATTGCTGTGAGTTCTTTCTTTCGGAAGCTGTCAGTCAAAACCTTCAGCTGTATGGGCTGGCATGATGGCTTAGAGGGCAAAGGTGCCCTCTACCCTGATGACCTGAGTTTGATTCCTGGGAACCACAAAGTGGAAGGAGGGAATCAACTCCCACAAATTGTCTTCTGACCCCCACAATTGTGCTGTGATACAGACCGACACCCCTACCCCCCAAAAGCCCTCACAAATGAAAAAAAAAACTTTAGTTTGGAGACTGAAGAGCAATTCAGGCCATTAGTTTCCTTGTGTTGCTCATAGTTCATTGTCTCTGACTAAATTTCATTTGGTTTTTGTTGTTGATTTTTGTTGGTTTGAGTTCTTCAATATAAGAGTCTCAATGCAGTTCATACTAGCCTTGAGCTCACTATGTAGCCCAGGCTGGCCTCAAACTCAATTCTTCTGCCTCTGCTTCTAGGATACTGAGACTGTAGAAACTCAATATCACATTCTGCCTTCACTCAGTTGTTGTTGTTTAATTAATTAATGTATTAAAATGATAAAAGGTAAGAAGCAGCAGCTGTCACATAATATAAAGAAAGCTCCTGGGCCTTGGGTTTCTCAGTTGTAGACCAGCACGAGGGAAGGAAGGCCCTAGGTTCAATCCCATCTCCTCGCCTTCTCCTTCTCCCCATCACCCCTCCCACACACACACACACACAAAGACCCTGGCTCTGTAAGTGGCGGTGACTCCTTTAGGTTGCCTCCAAGCTTCTTCAGTAGGGTCCCCTACCTTGGCCTTGGTCTTTCAGACTTGAGGTGGCCTGGAGCACGACTGCATGCACAGTTGTCGGCTGCAGAGGCAATGCGACACAGAGCTGTGAAGTCATGATGTGAACTCCTCCAGCGGGCAGCTGACTAAAATAAAAGCCAGGCTTCCTGCCTGCCAAACGAAGATTCGCATCCTTAGGCCACGCCGACTCTCATGGTATAGAAAGATAAGGCTGTCCTCTATTCTGTGGATTAAATGAGCTTTGGCAGGCTAGCCCAGGAACCTTTCTTTTTCTGTGAGAAAATGAATTCCAAGTTGTGGCTGAGAATTGTAAATCCATCGTACACTCTCCTACTCATCTTCTCCCCACCCTGTGAAGCCTGGTGTCTGGCCAGCAGGAATGAATGAAGACCATTTCATGTTCTTAATAACTTTCTTTGAAACCAAAAAACAATTTACATACGCACCCAAATATTTTACAGGCAGAGTTCTCCAATTTCGGATTTAATCACTCATCTTTCTCAGAAACAAATCTGTTACTATTACTTCCTTCACCAAGGAGGTGGAACTTGCACACTATTGCCTGAAGGAGGCGCTCAGAATGCCCACTTGCTTCCCTGGTGCATGTAGAAGAGGAATCTGAAACCCCCAGCTATTGGGGAGTACTGGGCTGGCTAGGCTAGCCTTTGTGTTTGTTTGGTTGGGGTTTTTTGTTGTTGTTTGTTTGTTTGCTTGTTTGTTTCTTTTCTTTTTCCCTTTCGTGTTTTGCTTTGTTTTGTTTTTTGAGACAGGGTTTATCTGTGTAACAGTCCTGGCTGTCCTAGAACTTGTTTTGTAGACCGGGCTGGCCTCAAACTCACAGAGATCTACCTGCCTCTGCTTCCCAAGTGCTGGCATTAAAGGCATGTGCCACTACCACCCGGCTCCATGTTTTTATTATACATAATGTATCCCTAAACATGTGGGTAAATGTGTTGTGTATGTAAAGGATGGATAAATATAAATAAATAAAGGATGATGTGTGATTCTAAGTAATAAAAATTCATTTTCGCTATTAGGAATGTTCTTTTATAACACAGTCCAGCTGTTTCATCTGGATTCTTCCTCCTTCCTCTTTTACACACAACTACCCAGCATGATGGTTCAGTGACAATGTCCTCAGGATTTGAGACTGACCACTCCTGACTCTGATCAGGTCCCTCCCAAGTGTGCCGCAGTCATCAGAGCCAGGTTTCTCAAAAAGCACTTTCAATTTTGTTTTCTATTTATTTTAAGGCAAGAATAAAATGCAATTATATATCCAAACATTGCACAAACAGTGCTGTGTACACAAGATGCTAATGCCATTGGTTGGCCTTGCCATGTTATTATCAAACCTGTTCACCAGAATATGTGCACAAACCTAAGTCTGGTATCCAAAAGGTGGCTTAGGATAAAACGATTTATATCAAAATCCTCAAGATGGAGGCGATAAACAACAGGAGGACAACCACATCAATGTTTTCATTTTTGTTCTTTTATGTGATAGTCTCTTATTTCTCCCAAATAAGTGACAGGAGGGTTGAGGGACCACTGAAGGCACATTTGCAGAATGGCCACCATGTTCCAGGATCTCTGTGAGATACTTTGTGAAAATATTCTCACATGGTGGACATGATCAATGATGTGTTTTATACACAACAACTCAAGAGTCCACCAGAAGTCAAACTCAGGGAGTGTTGGATGGAATGAGGTTGAAGGAGAACCTTTAATTATGAAAAAAGGACACCCAATAAGAATACACTGGAACAGATAAATAATAATAATCATAAAAATATCTATGTGGGATTGGACAATGATTTCATGAAAAACAACCATATTGTCTGTACTTTAAAAGAAATACTTCTCATAATTTTGCTGTATGCATAGGTGAGATTAAGGATCTGTGATTTGAAGGTAGATTTATATAACAGGATCTCAAAATTCATATCACAGTTACAGTTCTCTGTTCTCTGTACAGATTTACCAGGCCTGGTGATAACTGTATATAGTAACAGTAGTAAGTCTGGTAGAAAATATTTTAGCTTCTTTCTCCCACCACTTCAGGCTCCTCAAGAGAGGAAAAAGTCAAGTCCTTCTCATTCTTTATGGCCAGAACTATAAAGGCCACAGATTTATAAATGGGCTACCTCGTATCTCAGGCTTCTGGTTCTGGATGTTTTCAGTGTTTTCCTGGCAATATGGCTAGTTTGGCAGCATACTGAGGCATAAATGGCCAAACCAAAAGCAGTAGCTGGTAGTCCCCTGCCTGGATGATATGTAGAGGTAAATTTCTGGAAGGCCAATGTTCAGGTATGGTTATATTTTTATATGGGGGGTTAAAAGAAAAGAAGATTGGCTCCTTAGAGACAGAAAATGCAGGGATGGGGACTGGGGGGAATGGATCAGTAGATAAAGTGCTTGGTGTTCAAGCATGAGGACCTGAGTTCAGAACCCCAACATCCACACAGATGTCAAGGGGGCACGGCAACCTGACTGTAATTTCAGCACCAGGAGAATAGAGACAGAGGATTCCTGGAGCAAGCTGGACTAACTATATCAGTAATCTCTGGGTTCAGTTGAGAGACTCTGCCTCGGTGAATAGATGGAGAGTGATTGATGAAGACTTCCGACATTGCCCCTAGTCTCCACAGACATACACACATACACATGCACACCACACACATACACTTGCACACCACACACATACACATGCACACCACATACATACACATGTAAGGGGGGGAAGTGTGATGACATAGAACCACCTGAGTTCTCTTAGCTCCACACTTCTGCAGGACCCCAGCTGCCTCCAGTGGAAAAGGAATCTGGTTTAACCCCTTCCTGAAATCATTGACAGCTTTTTGTATGTGACCGGCCCCAGCACACACATAGAAATGTAGAACTGCTTCAGCATTAGGCCACTTCTTCTGTTGGAAGTGCTACAACCACTTCTAGAAACTAGGCTGGACTAGCAGGTATGTATGGACGAATCCATGTTTACTACAGTACACTCGTTTGTTAAGTACATTTCCACCAACCCTGTTTGGCTCCTGCTATAGGGTATGAGAGGTAAGTATTTTGATAGAGTCTTCATCCTTTTGGCAACCAAGAATGTGACCCAATAAACTTGGTGATGTTGAACAAGGTCTTTAGTCTCAGATTCCACCATGCCTTAATGTCTTTGAGGAACACCTAAACCAGCAGGGCTGCAACATCAGCAGTGACGGTGAATCTCAAGGTCCGCAGTCATGCAGAATACTCAATGTGAAGACTTCATCAACAGGCTGCAAACCACAAGTCTTAAAAGTCCGTAGTAGGCTTGATTTAGGAGGGGGAATCAGCGACCTCTGGGAGGAACTGGTGGAGGAGGATGGAAAGGCTCCCGGGTTAGAGGTCTGTAATGAAAATTAAAGCAGCTCATAAAAATCAACCAAATCAAAGCATTCTTGAATATCCACAACCTGCGGCTACTTTGAAGAGCTATGCAAAAGACACCTCCTTTAGTTAAGGAGTCAGGACACACTACAAATGTCTGAATGCCATAGATGTCATAGTTTCTAATTCGTGAACGTCAGAATCACCAGTGGAGCTAGTGACAAACACCAATTCCCACGCTCCAGCCCTGTTCATCACAATTTCTTGAGCTCTGAGTATGTTAGTTAACTAAGCCTTTTATTTTCTATTGCTTTGCCACCCTTGGGTCTTGCTGACCCTGGAGGGATTGCATTTCTCTCAGATAACTAATGCCCCCACCGCCTCCTTAGGACCACTATTAATATACCCTTATCATTCCAGGGTCAGTCTCAGACAAACAGAGATAGTCCCACTGCCTCAGCACCTCTTACAGTTATCCACTCTAGTGATTCCGGGTTGATTTGACCCTGTCCTACTCACTGTTTCTCGTAGGAACCACAATGAAGAGCTCGTGCCCATGTATGACCTTTGTCCTCTCTGCCTCCTGACCAACATGCATGTGTGCCAGTATGAACCCCAGTGGAGGGGGCCCTCCCCCTGCTCCAGAGAACCATGCATCTAGCAAACTATCTTCTCAATAGCAGCTGTCTCCTGTTCTGTTGACCTTGGTAACCTAAGTAACGATAGAGCCTAGATGGTAAAATGCCAGTAAATCCAATAGGTAGCCCGGGTAAAGACCCGGGTAGAGTGAAGCTATCTGAAAGAGGGACAGAGAACTCCAGCGCCTGCTTCTCACGTCCTCATTGAATCACTAAGTGTTGTCCCAATTGTACGTGTGCCCACCTAAAAGCCCCTCTTCACGCTCTTCTGTTTGGACTTTTGTAAAGTCCTGAGTGACACTCCAGCTAGACCAGGGCGGGTCTATTTACAGATCGGTTCAATGATTACAGATGGCATTTCTACGTGTGTGCTGTAAAACCAATATTTAATCTCCAAGAAGCAAATCAATACATGCAGAAAGAGAGCTTTTGTTGGGTGCTGTAATTGAACTATGGAACCCTGGAGCTGCATAGTCCATGATTGAATGAATCTGTGAGTAAATATTTGCTAAATGCCTCCTGAGCACTGCTTTTGAACAGGTCAAGGAAATGACGAGAGCTGGAAATGGCAGGGCTGTCTCAGGAACAAGGGAAGGAGTCAGAAAGAGCAAAGACTAACCACAGATGACCACAGGAGGTCCTGCTCTGGTCTCCAGGAGTAGAGGAGTTTGTGTGTTTGCTACTGAACTGCTGGGATCTATGCAGTGAAAACAGCAGCACTGTGTCATTCTGCCTCCCAGTCTCCTGCCCTATAAACTATAGGTCAGGCCATACCTCTTAAGCAAGTTTAGGTCATTCCTTCCTTTCTACGAACATTTGCCACGATTCACACTCCTGTGTGTGGCAAACAGCAGATAAAATGAGCACAGATCTGGCTATCAAGACACTGTGTATGTGTGTATGAGACAGACAATGGGCAAAATAGGGAGACTAGACTGTCTGATAGGCACAGCTCAGCCCTTAGGGGACATCTAAGCATGGATATTTACACACACAGCTCTCTATCTCTCCCTCCATCCCATCCCTCCGTGTGTGTGTGTGTGTGCGTGTGTGTGTGTGTGTGCGTGTGTGTGTGTGTGTGAAAATTTCAACTTGGATGACCCTGTTTTCTCATCTGCCCAATCAAGGTATGTGGGCACTTAGAGATGACATGGAAATTAGTCAGCAGCATTATGTCTGGCCTAGAGTAGGTTCTTAGAAAGTCAAGCCAGAAATCTCACTGTAAGGATGAATGGTCTAGTCTTAGACACTTCCCCATGAATCTTACAGTCTGTTTTCCTCTATGAGACAGTCCCTATGCCCTCTGGTCCTCTCTCAGCTTGCTGCCACATTGAGACACCTGTAAGCACATCAATTTAGTTTCACTCTGATGGGCAACTCCAGCAAAAGATCAGAAGCCCTAGTTCGGGATTTGTGACAACAGGCAGAGCAGAGCAGAGAAGTAGGAGGACATTACATCCAAACTGGGAGTGGTCTGTGCAGAGCAGAGAAGTAGGAGGACATTACATCCAAACTGGGAGTGGTCTGTGCAGCCGCCTCAGACACCAAGAGGCCAAAACTGGAGACATCTGCACACCCTTACTCCAGAATGAGTTTTCACTGGTGATGAGTTTGACTCAAGAATCCAGCAACCCTGATGATGAGAGTTTCTTTGAAAGCCAGCCTTAGCTGGTATGTCTTTTGTGTGCCTGTACATACCATCTAATGTAACTTTCAAGTTCCCTAGAAGCTAACTGGTTTTCTTGTTTGGTTTTGTTTTGAAACAGCCTCTTATTATATAGACCAAGCCAACCTCAAAATCCTGGCAATCCTCCTGCCTCAGACACCATACCTGGCTTGATGGCTAATTGTGCAAGAGCTTAAGAAGTCCAATCTAAGCAATACCAAATACCTAATATGTGTCTGTTAATATACCAGACATAGAAAAGAACAGAAAAAATATTCACTCAAAAGTACTTCTATGTTTGGGGAGCTAGTCAACTGATTCAGCACATGCTATCCAAGTGTGAGGATCTGAGCTGAATCCCACATAAAAATCTGGGCACATCATGGTGGGGTGCTTGCAATCAAAGTGATGGGGAGACAGAGACAGAGGAACCACTGTGGCTTGCTGCACAGTCAGCCTAGCCTACTCTGCAAGCTCTAGGCCAAAGAGAGACCCTGTCTAAAAAATAAAAAGGAACAAGAACAAACAAGGTCCCCTGAGGTCATTCTCAGATGAGCACACACCATCTCTACTCTCACAGAGTTCACTATCCACTTGAGGAGAGAAACATAATAAGCAATGTTTGTGATATCGGATATAATAGACTAGAGAACCCAAACTAGAGGAGTCACTCAGTGAGGTTTTATCAGCGGAGGATTCCTAATGGAAGGATGCTTGGACTAAAGGATGCACAGAAAACGGGGGGGGAAGAGAAAGGGAACTTTCCAAGGTAAGTGTGAAATTGTACTGGAGAAACAGTACATTCCTGAGAACATCTAAGTAGTGGAACATGGATGAGAACAGGAGAACAAAGTGACGTACAGCTGGACAGGGCCAGGGCACACTAAAATACCCAGAATCCAGTTCTGAGGTTCTTACAGGAGATGGACCATCAGCTGCTTCTGTTCTAGAAAGTGAACCTGATTGCAGTGTGGAGAAGGGACCCCTGGAGCAGGGAGGTAAGTGTGGGCCTCAAGGACGAACCAAAGACTACAAGATGGGAAGGGGGAGCACATCTGATCGCTGAAAGGGCGGCAGAATGGACAGTGCCTGGAGAGCCACTGGACGTGAGAGCTGTGAGGGAGGTGGGATAGACAGAGTCCCAGGGTTGGGACTAGGGGAAGGGGAGAATGCTGTCTCTGCCCGAGGCTTGGGAACTCATAAGGAAGTGACTTGGGGTGGCTTGCTGAGTCCAATGCTTTATAGGCGGTGTCTGAGACACCCATGGGGCATGTGAGTTCAGGTCCCCAGTCAACAGCAGGAAGTGGAAGGTAGAGATGGAGGCACAAGGCTGCCTGCTGGCAGCAAGTGAAACCAGCAGAGGAATTAGCCAAAGCTGGGGCCGGCCATGTGGACTGAGGTAGCACCAGAGAGAGGAGAAAGTTGAGAACATGGGATTATAGGTTCCCAGAGTGGAGCTGGGGCATGTAGCCAGACTCCAGCCTGTCAACCATTCACAATGGTCAGAGAAGGCCTCACTCTGTCCACAGACTGCCTCATTTCTATCCTGAAACCTGCACACATACTTATAACGCAAGCACATACTTGCAGATCCTTTTCAAACCAAAAATGCACACAAGTCTTGAGTTCTGTTAATTACAGGTCTCCACACCGTCTGCTTAGGAAAGTGTTTCTGTCCTCTGCTCGTCCTATCTTTACCACAACACATTTGCCAGCTCCCCAAACAATTTCTCTCTCGTCTCGTCTTGTGCAGTTAGACGTGTCCCAAATTCTATCTTTTCATTTCTGGAAGTTGTTTTCCTGACTTCCATTAACAATAGTGACAACAATGCCAACAACAGCAACAAAATCCTGCATAAGCCTACGGCTGCAGTTTCAAGCTTGCCACCTTGGTACAATTAGACAAGGGGCTTCAGGGTCTCAACCTTCAGGAATTAAAAAGTCTTGGATCTCCTCCTTCTGACACCTTGATTTTCCTGGCCAGGTGTAACATAATGACTAGAAAACCAAACCTGTCAATCCCAGCATCTCTCCATTTCCCAGCTTCAGCCTCTACACCTGCAAGGTGTGATAATTCCAAAATAGGCTTGGGGGAGCATTAAGTAACGCACTTAATGTGTTTGACATAAACACTGCCACAGAGTAAGCAGTCATTAAATAATAACATTTATCGCCATAATCATACTTGCATCACTCCTGCAAAGTGTCCCCCCCACACACGCACACACCAAATACAGAGTAACTTTCAAACAGTGCAATACAAAGTCAGGGCACAGGCCTGGGCTATCACATGCACTCCTGGGAGTAGGAATACCCTAATGTGTACCTCTCAGGCTGTGCCAGAGAGACATGCCGACGATTACAGCACAGCTCGAGGCTGTCATGTTCATGCAGCAGGTGTCACTATAGGAATGTCACTGGGAGCAGCCAGAAAGGCAGTAAATAGCAGAGGCCAAAATGGAGCGAGAGATGGCGAGGCACAGAACACCAGACAGAAGGCCTTTATGGTGCACTTTCTTGCACATCCCACAGACGAACTTTATTTATATTTAAATAGGCAAAAACATCCTCTTTTCTCATGCTTTGTATTTAAATCATCAAAGCCTGGGTTTCACATCCAAGCCCTCCTTTCTGGGGAGCCCGGGGAGATGGTTCATTTGTGAATCCCAAGCACCTATATAAAAACTTAGGCATGACCACGAGCCAGCCTTTCTGCATGGCAGCCCTACCATGTTTTCTGTTATCCCACTGACCATACAGAATGTTCCTCCCAAGACCCCCATGTCAACTAAAGTCAGTCATAAGTAAGACCGCAGCAAGCAAATCACACTTGTCTGGGTTCACCTTCAAAGCCCCAGTTGTATCCTCATATTCTTCATGTCTCACCATAGGCCAAGAACTCAACCCTTACAACACCATGAGGAAGTTCAATTAGTAACTCTGTTTTACAGACAAGAATATGGAGGCACACAAAAGTTAAATGACTCACCTAAGCTCATGAGTGATAGCAGAACACTGAGGCCCATGAGAGTGGCCCAGAGCCTTGCTCACCCCCAGACCAGGCTGTTTTTTGCCATCATTTTCACTTCTAATATTATCTCCTGTTCCTGAGAAGCCCAGAACCCACAATAAAGCCAAGGGAATTCAGTACTATGAGCTGAATTCTAGACAGACAGATGTGAATTACTAAAGAGCCTGGGGAGATTGATCATTTGTTAAAGTGCTTGCAATGCAAACATTAGGACCCAAGCACCCATATAAAAACCTAGACATGGCCACATGCATCTGTAATCCTAGCCGGGGAGGCAAACAGAAGGATCCTGAGTGCTTGCTAGCCAGCCAGTATAGCCAATTGCTGAGCTCCAGGTTCAGTGAAAAAGACATTCACACACAAATATGTACATACATACACACATGTGAATAAAAAATTAAAATTTGTTTTAGGAGCTGGAGAGATATCTGAACAGCTGAGAGTACTTGCTTTTCTTCTAGAGGACCCACTTGAGTGGCTCCCAACCACCTGCAACTCCAGTTCCAGGGGAACAATGTCACCTTCTGGCTTCCATGGGCACCTGTACACACGTGGTGCCTCACATAGAGACACGTGTGTACACAGAAAATGAAAAAACATCAAAACAGAAATATAAAAGAATTATTTAAAAAGCTGATAGTTATATCTATGCCTTTCACTTATGAACTTAAATGTTATTTAAAAGTGTGAGCAACTAAGCTGGGCAGGGTGGTTCATGCCCGTAATCCTAACTTCCAGGAGGCTCAGGCAGGAAGACTGAGAGTTGGAGGCTAGCCTGGGTTACATAGTGAGACCTTATCTCAAAAAAAAAAAAAAAAGAAAAAAAAGAATCAAGAGCAGAGGCTGGAGAGATGGCCCAGCAGAGAAGAAGAGTGGCTGCTAGTCCCGAGGGTCTATGCTTGGTTCACAGAACCCCCACAGGGTGGCTCACAACTCTTGTATCTCCAGCTCCAGGAGATCCAGTGTCTTTGGCCTCTGCAGAGTCCATGTGCACATACCCACAAGCAGATACACACACCTACACATGACTTAAAGCTATAGAGATAAGTCCTACTTTAAATCAAGGGCAAAGAAAGCAAACCAAACGTTATGATGTATTGATATTTGCAACGGAATGAAGTATCACTTTTTACTGAAGAGAGCACGCGGAAGTGTGCCAGCTGTCGGTGTTTCCACAGCTCTGCCCTCGTTCTTTGGTGGTCTTAGATGCTCCCAAATCCTCTTCTCCTCTACAGATGAGAAGAAAAGTTCATATCTACTCCGACATTACCTCTGTGAAGCGGCTCGAGGGGGCACCCTGGGGGGCCTCTCCAGGGTCACGATTGGTGCTCCGTCCACTTGGGTAGGACCTGGGCTACGACTTCGAGTAATTTCAGGGACTTCATTATCCTGCAGCATGCAAGATGAGAACCAAAGGTGACTCTTACACAAAAGACATGAACATTACATAGCTGGGCACCATGGGATAGCCCTCGCCACTGTTAGGCTGTTCCCAAACCGGGAGCCAGCCTAGTGCCAATGACAGTTTCCAAATCCTTCTGGTATAGTCTACGAACATAGTTTTACCCAGGTTATCACAAATTGCCTAAACTCAAAATCCTTGCTTCTCCAAATATAAGAACTGTCTCATACTTGGTCTGCTAAAACCACCTGCAAGTTTACAGGAGTGCTCTCCCTAAGACCCATCCTCCTGAGTCTTTAGGGTTAGTGGTGGCTCACACGTTCCCTTGGGTTCAAACCAGGTCAGGACAGACACCGACACCAACGGACCAAGTTGAAATGTGGCCTCCCCCAGAGCAGCTAAACCCCTCAGCTCAGGAGATACCTGACTGTCTGGAGACCATGCCACCACCCATGTGGAAATTCAGGAGAGACCAGGGTACAGAGAGAGAGATAAAATCAGAGACAGATACCCTGGACTCTGGGACATAAAGGACTATCCCATGTCTCCATACAGCATGACACAGGCTCCTGATCCAGGCCCAGCATGATGCTGCCCCTGGAACCCTCAACTCTCACACAACTCCTTCCTGAAGACATCCACTTCTGACTAAAGTAGTCTGGGTAGATTTGTCTGTCTCTATCTATGCTCCGCTTTCCCCTTTTCTTCCTTTATACTGAGGCAAAATTCATATAGCCACGAGGTCAACCATTACAAAACAAAATGGCTTTGGCATATTTGTAGCTTTACGGAGTCTCCACCTCTATCTAATTTCAAACCCTTTTCCTCACCTGCAAAGAAAAACCCAAATTCATCAAACAGTTCTTCCTATGCCCCTCACCCTCCAGCTCTGCCAGCCGCCAACCCTCTCGCCATCTCTCTGGATCTGCCCATTCTATATTATTTCATGTAAACAGCATCCATAGCGTGTGACCTTTTCGTGTGTAGTTTCCTTCCCCATGGGTGCTTTCATCTTGTGATAAAACGACCCCTGAGACCAGATGGATAGCGTGGAAGTCCCGACTCTCACCTCATTGTCGCCCTCCATCCCACTGCTCACGCTGAGGAGACTCCGTGTACTCGATCGGTTACTCATGCTGCCTAAAGGGCAGAAACAACATCAGCTGGACTGTGGATTCTCCCAGGAGAAAACGAAAGACAGAACTCTGGCCCTATGTTATTTATAGCAATAGAAACAGTACATAAACCGTGAAGACAAGAGTCTTCAAACTGTAGTCACCTTAAGCCGTTTCATTAGAGTTCCGTTTTTCTGTCAGCATCACACAAAATGGTTTGCTTTCTGATGGCCACTTTGGGCTTAATAGCTACCATTTACCCAGGATTTACTGCACACGGAGTGCTTTCAGAAGCATGATTGCCATTTAATCCCTTTGAAAATCCTATTTGATATTAGAGCCTTGATCGGACAGGCACGGAAGCAGAGGCACTCAGGGTCTCAGTTGCCCTAAATCTGCAAGCTGGTTTTGTTATCATGGTCTCGCTGCTTAATTAGGAATTACAGGGCAGGGGTGTATGTAGGACACAGATGCACCTTCAAATAAGAGATTACATGCCAACAGCAAACAAAAGCCATAGCTGTTGATGTACAAGGTCCTGGGTCCAATCCTCAGAACTACAAAAAGAGAAATACACACTACAAATTCAAAAGTATAATGCATGCTCGTAGTAGGAATTCTGTGTGAAAACCTTTTTGGTTAGGAATTTATCACCTGTATCATTAAAATAGCACTAGTCCATAGGACTTTCTAGAAATGTGTGTTATCCAATGTGCTAACTAGTGTGAAATCAGGTAGAATAAAAAAATGAATTTTAAAATTTAAGTTTGTGTCTTGAGGTAGAATCTCATTACCTACCCATGGCTGGCCTGAAGCTTGCTATGTATGTAGATCAGGTTGGTCCTGAACTTGTGGCCATCCCTCCTATTTCGGTTTCCCAAATGTTGAGCTTACAAGTGTGTGTTATTGGAGGCAGACTTTTTAAAAATGTTTATTTTTATTTTATGAGTGTGTTTGTCTGCTTGTATATCTGTGTACCATGTGCATGCCTGATGTCCGCAGAGGCCAGAAGAATGTGTCAGATCCCCTGAAAATGAAGTTAGAGATGGTTGTGAACTGTCACATGGGTGCTAGGAACTGAGCCTGGGTCCTCTACAGGAGTACTTGAGTACTGAAGAACCATCTTTCCTACCCCAGACTGAAAAACATTTTAGATTTATTCATTTTATTTTATGTGTGTTTTGTCTGCATTATATGTATGTGCCACATGTGTTCCTGGTGCTCTCAGGGTCAGGAGAGGCTGGAACTAGAGCTGTGGATTGCTAGGAACCACCATGTAGGTGCTGGGAATTGAACCCTGATCCTCTGGAAGAGCATCAAGTGCTCAACATCACTGAGCCACCTCTCTAGCCCTCAAGGCAGACTTTTAAATCTGGCAAGAGATTTCTCTAACTCAGGGGATTTGGCTTGTTCACTAGGAAAACATGGCCCAGCCTCTCTCTATTTGATTTACACTCATAACCCAACTTACCCGCCAAAATATCATTTCTTCCCCTCCTTCAGCCAACTGCTCAAACCTCCTGAGAACTCATGCTTGGAATAAGTGCTACCAAAACTCTCCAGATTTCCCAACCAAAAGCAATCTCTGAGCTCCTGGGTCACCATGCCTGTGCCTGAGTGCCCACATGTCATTAATTATTGTCTCTCACAGTCTTCACAGTGAACCCCACAGTGCCCTGCACGTTCTCCGTCAGCAAGAAGTGAAAGATGTCCCAGGCACTGGCTCCATGACTGGGAATTCACACCCACCAACTCCCACTACCCTTGGCATTCCTAAACCTGTAACCACAATGTTTGGCCCTAAAACCTTAGCCCCCTGGTATTATTTCCCCTCTGGGCTCATGACTGATCCATAGTTCCCTGGGCTACACAGTTGGTAGCATTCTCTGGTCTTGGCCCCATACTCTGCTCCCATGTCAGGGGGAGGGAGACAGTGCCACATCTCGGTCATCAGGGAAGAAGGCTCAGACTAGTATCTACTGCATGCTAGTTTTGGGCTTTCCTCTATTACAAGTCCCTATGGAAACAGTCTGGTTCTTTTCATCTTTCTGTCTCCAGAGAAAGCACAAGTGGGAGGGAAAAAATGGCCACGCGACCCTTGGGCCAGATAATCGACAAGAACACTGTTGAGTGTTCCACAAGCAAGCTTTTGTTCTCTTAAATATAGCACTAATTACTGGGGCTTAATTACTTAGTTATAACCAGGTTTAACTTGTAACTGTCTTTCTGTGGACCCCAAGAGATGACAGCTGTGCCATCATAAACAACAGTGATGCTCCCAGGGTGTGACTCCAGGGTAAAGGGCTCCGAGTCTGGCTTTCCCCACTCCCCCACCCTGCCAGCGAACTAACTCTATTTGGAAGGTAATGCTCTCTGGGTAATAGCATGGTTAGATCTGGATATGACCTCTGGACCCTCTGCTCAGTTGCCAGAAGACTCAAGGCATGTTTTCTAGCCCCTAACTGTTACCTAGAAACTACAAGCTTTACTCACTGTCTTGGATGAATGTGGTCACACAGGGATGTGCTTATCATGGGGACGGCAAAGAGCAACTATCTGATAGAAGTTGGTGTCCTTATCATCTTTAATTTTAAGGCAGTATACTAGTCTTTAGTGACAGCCCCATACAGTGACATGACCCCCACCAGTGCTCATGCCTTTGTGTGCACTCCATACTCAGCCATCCGACTTGCTTTCGAATAAACATTAGCACATATGACAAAACCCAAAGCTCTCAAAGGCTCTTACACAATCATCTTGTCCTCCCTTCCCAAATTCCCTTGCCATGTAAAAGGTTCAGGCTGTTCAGTTAAAGGCCATGTGGAGTAAAGTCTTGGAGACTACGAGGCCAACTGGATGCCCCAGCTGAGTGCAGTCATCTGAGTCACCCTTGCCCACTGAACATGGGGAAGACACAAGCCACACATTCTGATTTGTGCCCAGGTTGTGGGGTCGGGTGTAAATCAATGGTTGTATTCCGAGCAACTAGGCTTTGTCATGGTTTGTTACATAGCAGAAACTGGAACAAGAACCATCCCTGATCTGCAGCAACAAAGAAGAGTGTAAGGCCTTGGTCTGGCACTAAATAGCATTTCCTAGCCCCACAAGCTAGCCATTTCTGGGCAACCACTTACTTGGTCCACCTGATCCTCACTGTAGGCTACCCCAAAGTAAAACACACAGAGAACAACTTTCCAATCACAACACTTCACACCAAGCCCCCCCCCAAAAAAAAAACAAGAAACAAAACAAGCACTTTATATTTGTCTTTACGCTTTTCCAACTATGGTTCCCTTTCCTATGGGAAGCAGAGGCCCCACCAGAGAAGGTTCTGGCACATCCCTCCTCACTCATGTGCTCAAGAAAAGTGCCACTTGCCTCTAGTTTCTTCTGCAGCCTGTGATCCCTGGGGAACTCTCTCCTGCTTCTGATAGCAGAATTCTCAGGCCCCCATTATGTGTGGGGAAATTTTCTTCTTGTTCAGCCTACATTCCCAAGTCATCACATGATAAGCTTTGGATGTGCTTCCGCAGGACACGGTGTGAGGAATATTAAGGAAAGAGGACAAGCTGACTTCTACTGTCACCTGGCTGTTTAACCTTAAGCAAAAGAATTCCCTGTCCGGGAAAAATCTATACAGTAAGGAGTCTTGACCTGTGTCCTTGGTGAGCAAAATTATGTGTGTGTGCATACATAATAAGTATTTGTGGATATGTGTGCATGTGATTTGTATATGGAGGGGTACAGACAGATAAGTTTCTCTGGGAAACAGACCCAGAATACACAGTAAATTCTCAAGGAGGCTATAATGTAAAAAAAAGACCACAAGAAGTTTGATTAGTCCGTTATCCTGCATTCATCGGTGGATGCTCTGCCTGGCTTCCAAGGAGCCCCGAGTCATGAATTATACTTCTGCCTCTCTCATCATCTTTTCAGTTGTTTGGATACAGTGAAGCCAACATGTCAGCAAATGCTGCCCAAGATGCAGAAACAGTGTCCCCAGCCCGGCAGCCTGCACACCAGGCCTCGTCTGCCACAATCAGACTCCCATTCACGCTTCTTCACCAAAACAAAGATGTGTCCTAATTAGATCCTAAACCACCCACACAGAAGTTGGACTTCTCAAATTTGAGTCTATTGCTGTCCACAGAGCTGATGAGATGTCCTTAGCCGCCCCTTAGCACAGCTGGGGAAGAAACAGGAGCAGCGGTAAAGAGTCCTGGCTTGGCTCCAGACTGAGTTCAAATCCCAGCCCTGCTCAGCTTTTTTAGATACAACCTGGGACAAGGCACTAAGCCTGAACACTTCCTCCTCGGCAAGAAGAGGCCATGAATCTACGTCGCAGAGGTTTTGTGGTCATTAAAAGATCAATGAGGACAATTTACTTTCGGTAAATGCCCAATCAATGTTAAAAATTATTATAAAGCAAGAGAGAAAAGCAGAAAATGAAGGGACATGCGAAGCAGTGTGGGGCTGCACCTCCCCACCTGTGTGGACCATCACTAGGTTCAGCTATTTATAGAAAGAAAGTACTCTAAGAATTATCACACCATTGGGCAAATGCCACAGGCCAACTAGTCTCCACACTCCACACCTCTCAAAACCAAACCAGGTCTCCGTTGAGAATTTGGGCTCCTAAGAGTGTTTGCCAAGCCGGGCTGTGGTGGTGCACACCTTTAATCCCAGCACTCAGAAGGCAGAGGCAGGAGGATCTCTGTGAGTTTGAGGCCAGCCTGGTCTACAGAGGGAGTTCCAGGACAGCCAGGGCTACACAGAGAAACCTTGTCTTGAAAAACCAAAACTAAGCAACCAAACAAAGCATGTTTGCCAGAGCCTGTCGTGCTGGTCGGCTGGAGGGCGGTACTGAGGCGCCTCTGGCGTGCCTTACTTGCTGTGCTCGACGTGCTGTCGGTTTTCCAGTCTCCACGTCTCAGCTCTGTCCTCAGGGGAAACACGCTCTTCCTGGGGCCGCTCTCATACACTCCGAACTCCACTTTTCCAGGCAGATGCTGCGAATGCCGGATTGGGACTGTGATCTCCAGATCTGGAATCAGAAGGAAGAAAGAGCTTCAGGCAGGCTGCACTGCTAAATGTCTCTCATGTCCACCTGTCTCCTGGGCCTGGGCCTGGGCCTGGGCCTGGAGGAGGGTATGCGAGAGACCCTGGAGTCTTGTCCCACGTCAGCACTGAAAAGCCACAGAATCCAGCGTGGCCCAGAAGGAGAGGCTGGCTGAGCGTGAGAAATAGGCAGAAGAGCTCTTCCACCTCTGAGAGTAGAAAGAGACACTAGGAAAGGCTTGGGCTCCTACCTCTCTCAACTAGAGCCCTGTCTAAGGAGGGGATCACGAACTCCACTGATGGCAGTAAGTCACCCTGTGCACCAGCTCAAAGAGTTCCCACAGTCTTAGTCGACTGAATCCTCGTAAAACCCAAGAACCTAGCACCGCTGTTATTGTTCCCAGAAGAAATGAAGGTGCAGAAGAGGGAAGCTGCACCCCCAGCACACGGATGGAAAGCCCAAACTGGGATGTGAGCCTGGCTCTGGAGTCCAGGCTCTTCTCCACTCCTAGGGTCAATGGCCTCTTGCTCCCTGAATTTGTTATGGATGACAGGTGAGAGGGTATGAGGCGGCCAACCTACCCTGACAACAGTGGCCCAAGGAGTGCGGGACCAAAGTCCTCCATGCAGAGAAAGACTGACTTCTGAGACTGACTCATGTTGAAGGCACAGTCCATACCCAGCTCAGGGCCGACCCGACCTCTTCAAAGCTGGGCTCTGCTACTCGTTTATCTTTAACCCTGCTGAGATTTCTACCCCAAGGACCTGGGAGCATAAATAACTCACGCTAGTGAGAAGCATGAAAAGCCTGGAGTATAAACAGCTTCCGCCCCAGGGGCTGTGAGGCAGGGTGGAAGCTACGGGAGTCAGGGTGAAAGAGGAACACGCTTTGGAACCCGTGCTCTCCTCCAGGTACCACTTCGGTTCACCACTCTGTTCTTCCATGGGACAAGTGTGTAGGAAATTCAGAGGTGACTCCTCGTGCCAAAGCCAGAGACCCGCTGCCGAGAAAGCTAAGGAATAAGCTAGAACAGTATGAAGGGCAGTGTGAGGGAGGTGTGGACGGGACACAGTGAACAGCCTGTGAGAACTCCTGAAGTGTGGATTGCTGGTCTCCACGGGCGCCCAGTCTTTCTCATGCTAGAGAAACTGGATCCAGGGCTCTGGTAACAGCTAGCTCCTTCGTGGAACGGGGAGGGTTTCCAGTCCCAGCCTCCCTGGTTACACGGCAAAGGAAGCCCTTCCCGTGCTCACTGCCCTGGGCACTGAGCATTGCCAAGGCATGTTTTCGTGGGGTGAACTGTGAGTCTCGGAGCCCACGTCGATATATCATTCTTTCCTTCTCAGCTTTTATTTACAGGAAAAAAAATATCACTTTAAGACTTTTTAAGGTTTCCAGTCCGACTAATTAACTTTAAGGTGGTATTTTCCCACCCTCAACCAGCTCTGTAAAGAAGGAAAGTAAAGCACACAGGAAGAAGAAAATCAGAGATCAAAGGTTCAAAAACTCAGGCCAGGCTAGAAATTTCTAAAACACCTGCACTCTTTGCCTGAAGGCACAAAGTCAGGAAGAATCTTCACGATTATATTGCTAGCTTTGTGAAACGCATCTGCCTGCATTATTACTTCCCTTTGTGCATTGGGACTTTTCCGTTCAGTAGGTGATTATAATCCCGTGAGGAAACTGAGCCACACTGGGTAAAGGAATGGCCCCACATACAGAAGTGATTCAGCAATAACACAAGGAGCAGAACCCAGTTTCCTGGGCCTCAGCTGGCCCTGCCTCCCAGGACACACCCAGATCACAAATATTGACTGTCTTCCTGCAAGGCCACAGCATCTGACAAGCTGCGTGTTTAAAGCTGATTTCCTGTGCCATCAACTCAATGCGCTACAGAGAGCAGAGCTGCTCCCTGGGGCTGAAGACTATGAACACAGGGCCTGTTTCCAAGGATCCTTGGTCCTTGGTGTTCCAACCCCAATTAAAGAAAAATGATAG
This sequence comes from Ondatra zibethicus, assembly GCA_004026605.1. Lineage (NCBI taxonomy): Eukaryota > Metazoa > Chordata > Mammalia > Rodentia > Cricetidae > Ondatra > Ondatra zibethicus. The sequence continues at coordinate 18,950 of PVIU01002604.1, read as the reverse complement.
CTATTTTCTAAAGTAACTGGAGTTTCCAAATTTGAGTTACATTCTTAGAAAAGGTCTTGCCGCTCATCAACCTAGAACTAGTTACAACCTAGTGCTGGAGTTAAGAATAATGGTGAGCTATCAGGCAGGTTTTGGAAACCACCTGGTCCCGTGCAAGAACAGCAAGTGTTCTTGACCCTTGATCTACTTCTCCAGCCCTGCTATTTATATTCTATCGCAATAAAAATTAAAAGCAAGGATACTCTTGGACAGATAGGCCATACATCCTCCCCAGAGGGACTCCCTGCCACCCTGAGCCACTCCTCCGAGTCTGTTTGAGTTGGACCTGGAATGTCCCCTAAAGGCCCTTGTGCTAAGGAACTGGTCCCACAATGGTGCTACTGTGAGGTGGTGGAAGCTTTCAAAAGCAGAGCCAAGGAGAGGTCTTTAGATTATTGGAGGTTGCCCTTGAAGGGGAAATAAGACCCCAGCCTTATGCCTTTTCTGTTTCTTTTCCCAGTTGGGAGACAATTTTGTTTTGCCATGCTCTTCCTGTTGGGATGTACAACCTCATCCCAGGCCACAACATAACAGGGCAACCAATCATAGACTCAAAACTATAGAACCATAAGCCAAAATAAACCTGTTTTTCTTTTCTTTAAAACAAAATAGATTTTGCTGAGCAGTGGTGGTACATGACTTTTGGGGGACAGAAGCAGGCAGATCTCTGAATGTGAGACTAGCTTGGTCTACACAGAGAGTTCTAGGACAGCCAGGGCTACACAGAGAAAGCCTGTCTCGAAAGCCTTTTTTTTTTTATTTATGAGGGACAGAGGGTAGATGTGTGTGCCATGCCATGATAGTGAAGTTAAGATGACAACCCGAGAGAATTGGTTCTCTCCTCCCATTATGTGGGTCCTGAGGATCAAACTTAGGTCACCAGACTTAGCAGTAAGGGCCTTTTAGCTGGTGTAGGAGGTCCTTCTGCATTTGTGTTGCTTTCGTTAGTTAAATAAAGAAACTGCCTTGGCCTTTTGATAGGGCAGCCCTTAGGTAGGCGGAGTAGACATAACAGAATCCTGAAAAGAAGGACAGACAGGCAGACGCCATGGTTTTCCTCCCCGAGATAGACACTGGTTAGACTCATGACGGTAAGCCACAGTCAAGTGGTGATACACATTAATGGAGATGGGTTAAATTAATATGTGAGAGTTAGCCAATAAGGGGCTGGAGATAATGGGCCAGGCAGTGTTTTAAATGAATACAGTTTCTGTGTAATTATTTCGGGAGTTAAGCTAGCCAGGCGGGACAAAACAAGGGGCCCTGCGCCGGACGGACGGGAGCCGGGCAGGATGGAACTATGGCCCGCCTGCTCCTCCTCTCTTACTACATTTAGCCACTGAGTCATCTCAATGGCTCTAGACCTTTTTTTATTTATAACTTGATTATCTCAGTTATAATAAAGGAACGTTAGCTAACACAGTTTCCAAAGATAACATGGTTTAATCTTTTCATAGTAATGGCACTAATTATAGTCACTGACATAGAAATAGTGAAAATTATTACCCCTCCCCAAGCAAAATTCCATGTCAGACGATCTGGAAAGGGGGAATCTGGCCATGCTTCTTCACACATTGATCATTCTGATTTAGACTATAGGTAGTAGTGGGTGGAAGCCATTATTTAGAGCCTACTTGGCCTTGGGTGAAGTTTGTGGGGGCCTGGAATGTAGCCCAGGCTGGTCTAGAACTTGTGATCTTCCTGATTAAAACTTCCAAGTGCTGGGATTACAGGTATGTGCCACTGTGCTCAGACTGAACTCAGGAAAATATTTAAAAACTTATGACCTTTGGGCTGGACAAGTCCCAGCCCGGAGCACTTACTCTGGAAGGCCTCTGTGGACTCATGGGAAAGGGAAATTTTTAGAGTTCTATGTCCCGGGTCTGTGCTAGGCACAGGTTGTACCCATACTTCTTGCCCATTGCAACACCCCCGTTAACTTCCCACTTTCCAGACTAAGACTATGGCTCAGGGAGGAAAAATATTTTGCCCATAGTCTCAAAGCACTATGTAGAATTCCAACTCCAAACTTGTTTGGCCCAAGGCCATGTCTCTGTTCCTTTGCCCCTCTGCTCCTCAGTATGGGTGGTTGCTGACCTGGCCTCCAATCCCCAGTGACACCAGACAGAGCCCAGGGGAAGAAAACTATAATGAGACACCAAGTCTCAGTTCTTGAGCCGGACCACTGACCCCTGAGCGCATGTGAGTTCTACTGCTGTACTCTCCCAGCCTTTGGACACTGGGGCTACCGACCAATCACAGGCCAGTATGGCTTGTGCTTAAAAGCTTAACAAGTTGCACTGCATCAGTGCGCCTGTCTTTGCACGCACATGCTCTACTTTGCAGAAGCACTTCAATCCTTTGCCACCTAGAGTCCTATTTTCTGAGCCCAGGCGACTGCAGATCAGGAGCCTGACTTTTCCACTGTGTCAGCTCTGTTCTCCTCTACACCAGGAGGGCAGACATGAGCCTGGGGTGGAGGTGCGGATACACTGAAAATCCAGACTCTCAAATAGAAGAGTTTGGATGAGCTCCCTGACCCCTCTTTCTGACATGGTCAAAATCGTGAATATTCTCTAAGCCAACTACTTTAGAAAAAAACACTGTGCTAGGCATCATGGGAAAACCACGCCTGCATAAGTAGAAAGACGACTAGCTCATAAACTAGCCGATCACGCACTGTAGATCGTGGGTTTCTTCTTGAGCTGCGTGCTGACTCTTGGTGGCTGTGTGGAATGACTGGTGTCAGCAGACGTTTGACTGAAGCCTCTCATCCCAGCACAGACGTCCTGAGCTCCATCAGGACTGTGCTGCAGACTGAGGAGTCAGCAGGGCACAAAACATGCACGTTCCTGCCATCGTGGAGCTTATGGTAAGACGGGGATAGATCCTGGTCCAGGACCAGAACAGAAGACTAAGGAAATCCCGGTCCATGCTACAGGGCAGAGGGAAAACGAGAAAGCAAGAAGCAAGGTGTAGGGTTCACCTGAAAAAAAATGGCAGAGAAGCCTCTTTGCTGGATGAAAGGAGGCAGCATTTAGAAACGTGGAAGAAAGCAGCAAGCATCAGGTGCAGAGGCCTAGGGAAGACTGTGTTTGCCTGTTAGAGCAACACGAAGGGGTTATTAATGCTCAGGCGGGGGGGGGGGTGGAGCTTGTGGAAAAAGAGTACAGAGGTCACATAATATGGGGCCTTGGAGGCCACAACAGAGAGTCTACTTTTCCTCTAAGTGGGACAGGAACCCCTGGAGTGCTTAGAGCAGAGGGGGGCATCCTCTGATATTTTGTTTTTGGCATTATTACTGCTATTTTAAATTATGTATCTTTGTGAGGGTAATGTGTACATGAGTGCAGTTCTCCATAGTGGCCAGAAGAGGGCAACAGATCCTTTGGAGTTGGAGTAACAGGTGGTTGTGAACCACTCAATATGGATGCTAGAGACCAAATCTTCTAAAAATGCAACACAAACTTAACCACTGGGCCATCCTTCTAGCCCTTAGTGATTTGTTATTTTAAAAAATTAATAATTAATTAGTTTTTGTGATAGGGTCTCATTGTATAGACAAACTGGTCTCAAACTCACAGAGATCTGTCTCTGTTCCATAAAACACCAGGGTTAAAGTTATTTGCCATTGCGCCCAGCCATATGATCCTCTGTTTATAGAAGGCACTGGCTCTAGGTGGGAGGATGAACTGTAGAGGGGTGAGCGTGGACAAGGGTGGAGACAAGTGGAGAAGCTATGGCCCCAGTTCTACCAAGAGATGGTAGTGGCTTGGCTACAGCCATGGCATAGGGAAAATAGCCAAATTTAGACTGCATGCACCATGGAGCCAGAATCCTAGGAATGAAGAAATAAAGTAACAGCAATTAGGACAGTAAAGAGACATGCCAGGGACAACAGGCTCTCCAGATGTCCTGAGTGGGGATACAATACAAAAGCCTACAGTGGCCCAGAGCCTTCTAGGAGAAGAGGCTGCTGGGAGGAGACCCCCAGTCCAGTTACAAGAATGCAGGTGCAGAGGAAGAGGCCCGAGCAAGAAAACTGTAGGGGAAATGTCCAGACCCATGAGAAGCCAACTGACGACAGCTAAACACGCAAGTAGGGCTGATTTTGCTTAGTTCTGCTCATAAGGGCTCCTACAGGAACCTTTTCTTACCTGCTCCTCTTGCCAAAAGATTGGCTAGAGTAGGCACAGAGGCCCCACCTGCAGGAGGCATAGAGTAGGCATAGAGGCCCCACCTGCAGGAGGCAGAGAGTAGAGCACAGAGGCCCCACCTGCAGAAGGCAGGTCCTTGTTCAGGATGCCTGGTGTCACATGGCTGGTATCATGGGGGTTAGAAGGGACAGAAGAGCCCAACCATAGCACATGCAATAGGCATGCATGCCCTATTATTGCACATTGTCCTTAGACGCTCATGGTAGAGGTTGCTCACTCTCAGGAGAGTGTGGTTTCTCACTCTGTTGGCTCCTATGCTTTCCTAATTGCTAAGGTTGGAGCCAAGGTAGAAATGATGACCACCCTCTTCGGGTGGGAGGGTGCTCTAACCATCCATTCCCTCCTAGGCAAGCATTCTGTCCACTCGGACCACAGAAGGACAGTCAAGGATGGCAGCAATGGCCACCCCCAGTGATGCAGCGCACTGGGAAGCCACCTACCTGAATGCTTTCCCAATTTTTGCTTCTCTCTCTGTCTTCGGGTGATGCTGTCTCTCAGTCTTTTAAGATTTTCCTGGAAAATAGTTTATTTGTTGTTTGAGTATGCAGCAGAGTGGTGCCTTTTGAACATTAGAATTTCGTTCTTATGTGATGTCCTATGCAGGGGCTAGCACGCTACAGTCACATTTCAAGATTGCCCCCAGAGAAGCTCAAGTCTTTGATAAACTGAGCCTATGATGTGCCATTTTCTTCTCCAGCAGAGTGTGCTTTCAGAGGCCCAGCCCCATTCTCAGCCTTAGCGTGCACCGCCCTCCTTCACCTATACCTCACAGCCAACCCCACCCGACATGCTCACAGACTTGAACTCATCCCCACCTCTGACTGTGCTCTCTCCTCAGTCCTTGAGGATCCCTAATTTCTATAACTCTGTCCCACGCCTGGGCCAAGGCTTCCCCAGGTGGCCCCAGGCTCTAGTCCTGTCCCTATCAATCATGCGGCACTTGGGCTACACTGCCTTACATATAGCATATGTGTATGTGTGCAATATGTACTCTGTATCTTCCGGGACACTGGACTTTCCAAAGACCAGGTCTTGTAACTTTCTATAATTCAATCATTTGGGCCACTGTAGTCGCTCAATAAATGTTGATTGGATACACAAACAAGATTTGTTTCTATCTTAAGTTGCCACCCAGCAACAGTGCCTGGGCATTCCAGAGAAGTTAAGAATCTGAGCACACAGTCTAAACATTTTGGCTGGAGCAGCAGGTGCATGTGAGGGATCCACAGGAAGCCAGACTGGGAGGGCTGGTTGGTCTGCAACTGTGGGCTAAAGACACTGAACCTTGTCCAGGAAGCATGAGGGGAACAGAGGAAGTTATAAGATGGCCATGGCGACGAAGTTCTGATGAGCTGGACATGGAGGCAAGGAGACCCATCTACGGACCAGGTAGCTGGCCTGACGCAAGCAACAGGGCCAACAGTGGAACATGGCTAGGTGAATGGAAAGATACAAGAGGAGAAATAATACAGAACAGCGGCAGGTGAGACCTCCAGCTGCTATACCCGAGTGTGTCTGGAGCCTTGAGAGATAGGCAGAAATAAGCTGCTTGGTTGGACAAGCCTCAGGTCTAGAACACCTCCGGTGAACATGCCAAGCTGATGGCTACAATTAGAACCGAAGGCAGACTCAAGTGTTGTCTGTACAAAGAAAGAGCTAGAGAGAACCTGGGTAGTGTCCCCACTCACAAGGGACAGGGATGAAGGAGACAGAGGAGCAGACAGAAGCAAAAGGAAATAGAGTTGAGTGCCCCAGGAGCAGCCAACACATTCCGAACAGAGGAGGTTGGTTACACGGACTTCCATCGGCCGGGGTTTTCTACCGTTGTGAACTGAACCCCAGCGTGCATGCAGGAGTGAACACATCTGTGTGCAGGGAAGAGGCTATTTGGCTATGGATACAGGGAGAAAGCTGGCATTTACTCTGCACCAGGCATGTGAAGGGCTCTCCCTGCTTACACTCTCCCTGTTTCCCTTTGCATTTCAGAGGTGGGGAAATGGAGGCACAGCAGGCCCCTGTCGTCCAGATGCAAGTGTTAGAAACAGGAATGTAACTTGGGCTACCATCTCCCAAGAGAGCTTGTGTCTACTTTGACACGTGGTCATAGGACTTAGAGAGGAGGTAACAAACAAACAAACAAAAAACCTGTTGGGCCAGGGTCGCCTTTGCTCAGGATGGCAGTGGTTCTAAGGTCCCTGAATGAAAGGGCCTGGAGTTCTGGGTTCAGCACTGTAGGATGCCACCACCCTTCAGACCCTTTCAGGAGGAAAGCGCCTTGTAAAGAAGGTTCCCATGTTACAAACACGCAGCTGACAGAGTTAAGGAGGTATGGTAGAAGGTGTGTGTGTCTGTGAGAGAGACAGACAGAGAGACAGACAGACAGACAGAGATTGATTTTAACTCAGGAGGTTTAGACTCTGAAGCTTGTAGTGTTCATTTCATCATATTTCTTAGGATCTTTCCAAGTTTTCTTCATGTCCTAAAGCGTGACGATCAACTATGCCCTGAAGAGCAGAGACATGAAGCAGAAGTGAAGGCCAAGTGCAGAGGCAGAACTGGGGTGTACAGGGACATTTGTTCCTGACCTCCAGCCCTGGAAAGCTTTTAGCCAGGAGTTCCAGACAAGGACTCATAAGCACAGCCCCTGACAAGGATACTCAAACAATGCTCACAGGTCCAGCCATCCAGTGACAGTGACATACGTGGCAGCTGCAGCTGCCTCTTCTGCTGAACTGTGTGTATGTGGGGGGGGGGATCAACTCCACAGTGACAGAACTGGCTACCTGCTGGAAGCGAAAGGACTCGGATCGTTTCTTCTGGTTGAGTTGCCACTCTTTAAAGTGCAGTACAGCCTCATCCACATTGACAATGCCTAGCTTCACCTGCTCCTGCAGGGTAATGAGCTGCCGCTGGCCCGGTGTTTTCATCCCAGCAAATGGGTCATAGATGCTCGACGGGGGCCTGTCCCTCCACGGCCTTACAGGTGGCTCTGAAAAGAACGGCGGGAGTCAGTGTGATAACCCCCAGCTGGGAAAAGCAGACCTGAGAGGTGACGGTAATGATGGTGGGCACAGGCTCCAAGGAGCAGTCTGCCACAGCCAGAAGAAACAAAGACATGTGGAACGAAGATGGGGGTGGGAGGGACCTGGAATGAGGAAGGGGAAGTTGCTAATAATTTCAAAACCTATTGGAGTAAAGTAGACAGAGCCATAACACGGGAGGGAGGGGCAAAGTCTTCCGACCACACTGAACTTTGACTGTGACAGCTTCTAATCCAGCATTTCTCCACCCAGAGACTGCTGATATTTTGGGGTAAACAACTCTTCACTGTGAGGACCGGTTCTGAGCAGCATCTCTGGTCACCACTTACTGGGTGACTTTCCTTGGATTTGGAGATGCAAAATGTCCCCAAATATTGCTAAATGTCCCCTGTGGATGGGAGGGCAAAATGCTCTCTATTGAGAATTAGAGCTTTGGACATAAATCCACTCCCAGAACAGATCAATATATAGAAAGGGTCCAGACAGGGAACGTCTCCCAGCCCTATCTCTGAACAATGGTTGAGGACTGATGGACACAAAATGCCAATGGAACTGCCACCCAGGTCCAGTGGCACTGGTATAAATTAGGAGCTCAGTTCCAGCAGACTGTCCTTGGGTTGTTCCGTGCCAACCTCTATTTCATTATGACTGAAGGAATTATGACTATTTCATTATGTCCACTTCCAAGGCCGGAAGCCAGCCAGCCCCTCTCTAGGCTGCGACTCTACGGTTCCTTGGGAGAATGAACTACTTACTTGCAGAGATGATGGGGGCATTGGGACATGGGAGGACAGTGTGACATCTTATGTCTCAGTTCACGTAGCATGTTCCAGATCTCCCATGTGACTGTTGTCTTTCAGGAATGCCTCTGAGTGCTTAGAGCCTGCTGGGGCCACTCCTCTAAAGATTCTTAAGCGGGATGATACTGAATGCCTATGCCCAGCAGAAGAAATGACTCAAGGGTTACGGGGAGTTCTTGGCTCCTTTCAAACTTCCTTAAAAGGTCTTTGAGAAACTGAATGTCCATCCAACAACAAGAAAGTAACTTTAATGAGAGTTGAGTGGGACTGGTAAAGACAAGAGGGCCAGTGCCACAAGTGAAGACTTGGTGCTGGGCCCACCGCCATGCTCTTGGCATCAGCCTCAATTCTCCGTTCTGCACGGACATTTGTGTATTAGTGCCCTCTGTGGGGTCAGTTTGTACAGTAATCTAGGGTACTTCTGTCTCTCCCCCTTTTCCTTTGCCTCCAGTAAGAGATACTAATGCATTATTCCTGAGCTACCAGTCAGATCTCTCGATGTGAATGCCACACTGCCACTGCCATGCCCAGCCAGCCTTGTTACAGGAATATTCCTGCAAGTTCAGTTCCTATGTGGAAAGTTCAGGACAAGCTCTGGTTTACCTTCTCTGATGTTCTCTGAAGAAACATAGAAATTCCCAAGCCGCTCCTGACTTTTTTCTGCAAAAACTGTGAAAGAAAGAATATTCTGAGTGAAGGCAAAACGTCTCTTTCTCAGGGGCTCTGTAATACATTTACAAAATTGTATGAATTTACAAAAAATAACCTTGTGCAAAAAAGGTAATAAACATTTAGTCATGACCATTGTACACATATTTCTGGAAGAAAATAGTGAGAGAGAGCAGAGAGTGTCAAAAAGGCAGGGCAGACACACAGGTTCTCCAGCTTAAAGATGAAGCCAGCCAGAGGGCATCAGCACTATGTCTCAGATTGTTAAAGGAAAGGGTTAGCCATGTGGTAGTGGTGCACGCCTTTAATCCCAGCACTTGGGAGGCAGAGGCAGGCAGATCTCTGAGTTTGAAACAGTGTGGTCTACATAGTGAGTTCCAGGCCAGCCAGGGCTACACAGAGGAACCCTGTCTCAAAAAAACCAAAGAAGGAGGAGGAGGAGGACGAGAAAGGAGAAGGAGAAGGAGAAGGAGAAGGAGAAGGAGAAGGAGAAGGAGAAGGAGAAGGAGAAGAAGAAGAAGAAGAAGAAGAAGAAGAAGAAGAAGAAGAAGAAGAAGAAGAAGAAGAAGAAGAAGAAGAAGAAGAAGAAGAAGAAGAAAGGAAAAGGAATGAATAAAGAAATATAGGATCTGGAGAAATGCTAAAGTTAGTAGAGTGTTTGCTGTCCAAGCCTGAGGCCCCAGCACCCACACACCTGCTGGGTATGGTACCCACACCTGCAATCCCAGCACTGGAGAGGTGGAGACAAGCAGATTCCTGGAGCTTGCTGGCTAATAGCTGAATTGGTGAGCTCCAAGCTCAGTGAGAGATGCTCTCTCACAAAACTATGGTGGAACAACTGAGGAGTGCTACCCAGCATCAAACTCCGGCCTCCGGCCAAAGGCAGCCACACAAACACATGCACCAGCATAAACTACACACAAGGAAGGGAAGAAGGATGGGAAGGAAGGGAAAGTGCTATGGGATGAAGGATGTGTGCCAGGATCCCCAAACAGAAGCATCTGCAAAGACCTGCAGGTAGGGAACAGAAGGAGGCGCCTACCACTGGGCAGGCCCATCTATGATAAAGCAGAACTCTATCTGGTAGAACAAGTAAAATGTGACCTTCCAGGGGAAGCAAGATGAAGCCACTGACGAGGAACAGGCAAAGGACAACAGGAGACTGGAAAGTGAAACCTTCTGTAAGTGGTAGGATGACAAGGTCATCTCATAGCTCCCTGGGATCTGAAGGAGGCTTCCCCAGCTAAAATCCCTGCTCTGCCACTCATGAGTCACATGATCTTGGATGAAAAGGTTGACTTTCTCCATGCTTCTGTTTCTTATATGTAGAATGAAGACCAGAAACAATGCCTTCATTGGATTGCCAAGGGAATTGAGGGCTAGCACACAGAAAGTGTGCTAAACATTGTAGGGCACACACAAGCATGCACCCTGAGCTTTAAGTACTTCCTAATATAGTGTTTCATCTGAGCCTCATAACCATTGTAGCATAGAATACTGTCACTTCTCATGACATGTACTAATGTAGACACACATTACTAGGTGATTACACATTTCTAGGTAAGGAAACCAAAGCCAAAATGGGTAAAGTGACATATCCCATGTCCTATGATGTGCAACCAGAAGTGAGAGGTGAATCTACTCCAAGCTACTGCCCCCATTGTCACCTTGTGGCCTACTGTCCCAGCTCCACTGCCTCTCTGCAATAAGCTGACACTTTTCCTCCCACTTAGGAATTACCACTGTACATCTGTGGGCTCAGAGCTGTCCCTGAGATGAGGATTTGACAGCCAGAATTCTGTCTGGGAAGTATGGCCGTTACCTTTCACTGTCCACCTGGCTAGATTTAGAGTCACTATGGAAACACACTTCTAGGTGTGTCCATGAGGGTATTTCCAGAATCCCACATCAGCAGAGTGGGAAGATCCACCATAAACATGGGCAGCACCATCCCATGGGCTGGTGTCCCATACTGAATAAGAAAAGAAAACAGAGCTGAACTGGTAGACCACAGCTCTCTGTTTCCTGACTGCAGACTCCATATGACCAGCTACTTCCCATGCCTGCCACTGCAGCTAGCGCCGTTCTTGCTGCTCCGCCTTCCCCACAATGATGTGCTGGCACCCCCGACCTGTGAGCAAACAGCCGACCTCTTCTTGTTAGATATTTTGTCACAGCAATGAGAAGGCAACTATGATAGGAGGTGACAGACGTGAGATAGGAAGTGGGTGAAACAGTAAATGGTGGGCTATCAAGCAAGGTACCACAGCTGGGTGAATGCACAATGTGCAACTCAGTCCCACAAGATGGCAAGCACATTGGGTCATTCATGCCTTGAGCGGTGCCATCTATGATAATTCCCCAGGTCTTCAGCCTACCCTGAAAATCGGCAATGGAACACCACATGCTGGAGAAAACTCTCAGGAAAAGACACAGCAGTGCACTAAAGGGGGAGGGGGGAGCTAGACAGTAATATCCGGTAGACATGCTAAAGGAAATGCTGCCCAGGGACACAGCAAATCTTGGTGACACAGAACGTCCCACAGTTGTGGTGCAACTAACTTAGGGTTGCTAGGCTGAGTAAAAATTAAAGCCAAAGAAGGTAACTACTTGGGACATAGTTACATTAAAAAAATGTTTTGCAGGGATGGAGATGGCTCAGTGGTTAAGAGCACTGACAGCTCATCCAGAGGGCCCCGTTTCAACTCCCAGCACCACATGGCAGCTCACAACTGTCCGTAACTCCAGTTCCAGAGGACCTGACACCCTCACACAGGCACACATACATGCAGGCAAAACACTGATTTATATGAAATAAAAATAAATAAATGTTAAAAATGTATTTGCTGCTTGTGTGCAATTCAGAGTTGACTGGGCATCCTGTATTTTATCTGGCAGGTCCCAAGCCAAGTTACCTGAGGCTCTGGCAGGGGGCTCCCTGGCCTCTTTAAGACCTCCCCATGTCTCATCTTCCACAATATGTGCTATTAAAAACAGATGAGAGGTCAGAAGCAAGCACAGAGCTTGCAATTTTGCTCACACTGAACTTAAAAGCATGTTAATATAATCAAGTCCTGAAGTTCAGTAGCAAAGCCTTCCATATCTCACTGATGAACAATAATGAAGAAGTCACACTAAATTCTTTCCAACTTTCATTAACATCAGTAAGCAGTTAGCCTGAGATAGTAGCTCAGCATCCGCTGTGGAGTCAGGGTCCCTGGGGCTCAAGCCCTGGTACGGTGGCTGACCTCTTGCACCTCCATTTCCCATTCATAAAATGGGGATCAGGGCCCTTACCTAATAGGTTATTGTAAAGATTAAATGCAAAGAATGTCTCTGGTAGATTTCAACAAGCGCCAGCCATTAAAATGATTAACAGTGATTACAGAACAAGTTACGAGATAATGATGTACTAGTTTCTCATGTACCTCTGTCCTTACAATGGTACGTGAACACTTTCAGGAAGGCAGCACTGAACTGCCCCTGGCCTAACTCCAGAGTTTGTCCTGACCTATGACCTATGACCCTGGCTGGAGACCATCCAGAAGACAATCAGTGCAGATGACCAGGGAACCAGGAAGTTCCTACTGAGTACTATCCCTCGCCACACTTGTCAGGAGCCATGCTTCAAAAAGTGTACCACTTAGCAGGGTAGGGGCATGGGGGTTAGAAAACTAAGTAAAGAGTATGAAGACATGAGTAAAAATAATAAAACAGAAATATAGGATAGTACCAGGAGGGAGTTCCAGTGAATACTGAAATTTTGCCCGCGTTTAATTTCTGTATACTTTTACATCCCAATATAAAAAAGGAGAAGACAAAAGACTGCTTTAACATGATACAAAGGACAACTAGAACAGTTACTTGCTTCAATACTTTAGACATCAAGTCCTTAATTCATGAGAAAAGCATTCTGTTGTTTAGGCAGTGAACCCACCCTAGACCAATTATCCCGAAGGCAGCCACTCCCTAGGTCAAACCTCCTAATTTAAAAGAAGGAGCAGAAGTATGTTTGAATTCTCTGACCTTCGGTCAGGGTGAAATGGATGTACCTGTATGGGTCATCTTAGTGCCCAAAACACCAAGTAACCACACCCTAGATCAGAGTGTGTAGCCACACTTGTTGTTAATGACTTTGAACAACCTCAAATTCTCTGGCCTTCAGACAAGGTGGAAATAGGCTCACATTTTTGGACCTCCACACACACTTGCCTTTAGAAATGTATGGCTTGTTGTCAGGCAGCGGGTGAGGGCCAGGAGCACTGGCCTCTGGCCTGGGCACGGGGACAGGAGGCCTGTTGGCCAGGTCCACAGAAAAGGTCTCATCTTCATCCACAGTGTGATAAATATCTTCCCGGTGGGAATGGTACTGCTCTCTCACCAAACTGGCTGATTTCATGCTGTTACCTAAAACAGAGAGAGGTGATTCAGTACAGTTGTCCAGGAAATTGCAGGACTGCAGGTCTAAGCCCAAGTGAGTGTTCTTGTTACCAAAGTAATATCCCGTGGCAGAGGCTTCCTTTGAGACGTCTCACGCACCATTTGCCCAGAACCCATGAAAGCAATGAGGAGAACACCAAGGTCTCCTTCATCCGCCACCCACTCAGTCCAGGACAGCAGCATGGGCTTGGCTGCTTCACTTTTACAACTGTGATTCTATTATTCACCTTGGTATAACTAAGGGAGAGAAAGCACCCCCACCCCACAGCTTGGGCACTCCCAGAACCACTTCCTGGTGTCTGGGCAGCAGTGAGACAATGCTCTGGGTCCTCACCGCTGACCACTCCCTTGTGCTCCCCACAACGACTACAGAACATGGCTCCTCCTTGCTGAGCACGGTTGTGGGTGCATTTCCTGAGTGATGACAGCATCTGGTTTTCAAAAAAGCTGTGGAGATGCTGCTACCAGTAACCACAGTTTGTGTATGATAAAAAAAAAAACTGAACCTTTGAGGATTTAAATAACTTGTTCAAAGAGCCCAGGCCCAGGAGCCAGCCTGGTACCCAGGGACGCTAACTCTGGAGTGACCCTTCTTTCCACTATCTGTTTCTCTCACAACTGCACACTCTTCCCCACTAAATAAAACCACTGAGGTCAGATGCTTGCCTCCCCCTTCCTGCCCACCAGCACCCCACAACCCTATGTTCTCTATAAAGATCTGCTTCTTTGATTGACACCACTCAATCAACAAATCCTTCTCAAATGCCTGCTTGAGATATAAAATTAGAGTTTGGGTCTCCTTCCTGTGGGGGGTCACAATGCAGTGATTTACTGGGACTTCTGTGTTTCCATTACATCTTTGCTGAGCTTCAGAGAGGTCACCTTTGTTTCTTGGTGTCCTGTGTCCAGGGGACTGGCCAGGTTGGTCCCAACTAATTAGAAAACACGAGTTCAAAAAAAAAGAAAAAAGAAAACACGAGTTCCTGGGCTCTGTCCTCAAGGTTTCTATGTACCTGCTTATCTTAGCATTTTGCACAAGGGGAGGAGGGAACTCTGGGAAGGGCTGCAACCAAAGGAAGTATCCTAGGAGAGCTGCCAACCACCCCGCAGGGCAACCCTGGCTCTCAGAACGCTTGTCTTCCACTGACTCTGAACATGTTGGCTTTGCCTCCGTTTTTTATCTTGCTTTGGGAAGGCAGTTTCCTCTGCTCAGAATCTCCTTCATGCTGCCTTGTGCCAGGCCAGGCTGGCACAGTCTCAGCCGCACTGTGACCTTCCCAAAGAGGCTCGGTTGACCTCCCAGTTTAAGCTGAACTGCTATTTATGCTCGCTGTGTTTCATTCCTTCGCTTCACGGCCCTGCAGTGATGGGAACTTATTATATTAGTGGGTTGGGCTCCCCACCTTTCTCCCTCCCTAATCTGTCAGCTGCAAAGGGAAGGCCCCAACCCTGGCCCTCCACATTGTCCTAATAGCAAACATCGGCTTTCCACACTGTATGTGCTCAGTCACACCCTTAGAACAGAGGGACAGATGAACTCTGGGTAAAATGTGGGCCACGCAGAGAGCCATGTCTCAGATTTGAGCCTCCCTATGGTGAGTCTGCCTTCCCTCCCAGTAGTCTCGTGACCTAGGCTGGACAGACTCAGGAACCCCAGTGAAAGCTCAGAGCTGCTACATTATCAGAACAAGAGGCAGTCCTGTCTTCTACAGAAGAAGAAAGCTTCATGGCTTCAGACGGCAAGAGAGGGCAGACTCGTGCAGACGTGGTATAAATAGAATTCCTCCCTTGGCAACATCTGTCTACAGGCAGGCATCTGTGAGGAAGGCGTTGTTGGAAAGCTGTGCACTATTAGGGTTTTGTGACCTCCTCCCCAATTCTGACAGTGCCTCCAGATAATCATAACCAACACCATGGCTCCTGCTGCCCAAAGAGACATAATTTTCAGGAAAAATGTGCTGTCCTACCCAAGCTGCCAGGTTCCCTAGAAACAAAATATACTAGAGAAGAGAGCCAGTTGACAGGACATGTGCTCCCCACAGCCAAAGGTCACCTCAGAGGACCTCGGTCTGTGCTGTTGGGTCCCTGAGAGGATGAATTCTGACCCATATCTCAGCCTCTCCCATCATGATCCGATTATGCCATTTAAAGTCATTAACTAATGAGTTAAACAGACAGCTGATATGTGCCAGACATCGCTCTGTGCCAGGCTCCACATTTCACTGGGGGCAGAGAGTTAATCCTACCTAGAACTCTTTATAGCATTACTGCTGACTGGCTGAAGGCCACATGAGTGGAATGAAGGACAGGCCTTCAGAGCTGGGCCTGGGCCACTTGTCTTTACCCTCACACCCACACCTCCCTTCTCTCCCTCACATGCATCAGATCTGTAGCCGCCCCCCTCCCCATTCCTCAGAGCTGCAGAACGCCAAGAAATGCTCCCAGAATCACACCGGGTAGAAATGAGAGGCTGAATAGAGGGATTGAGAACGATTCCAGTTTTATCTGTGGTATAGGTGAATATCTGTGCAATATTTTGTATGAAAACAGTATTCTGGACCCATTCATAATCCCTGAAACCTATGCGAGCTCAGACCATTGAGTCACAGACATTGAGTCATAAGACCTACTTCCTGAGACCCAGGAATTCTCTTCTGGCGCTTCACGGTATGTGTGCTCTCAAATGTGTGCAGAGATGTTACATACAACAAAGGCATTCCCTGCACTGAGGCTCACAAAAGCACAGAGCTGAACACTGGCTATCATAAGAGGATATCCAGGTGCCTGCAGAAAAGTTAATGTTGTGATGGTATGACATAAACTAAACATGAAAGAAGGCACAGGTATCCAATATTAATATATCCAGAGAAACTCGGAGACTCTAGAGTGAGCGGGAGTGACTTTTCTCATTGCTTTAACTTTTAGGGCCAGGTGACTCACACCTGTCATCTCTGCAGGTGAGAGACAAAGACAGGAGAACTGCCATTCACTTAAGGCTGGCCTGGATTACATTGTGAATACCAGACCAGACAGGTCTACACAGTTCTCTCATTCGTGCATGTGTATATGTATGTGTGTATGTGTGTGTGTGTGCTTTTTGTATCACTCCAATTTTTATTATTTTTATGTATTACATTTACAATAGTAAGCAACTATAGCACAACAACAGATGTGCACAGCAGGGAATGAAAGGGGGTCCCACTGTTAAATATTTTTTAAAAAAGATCAAAAAGTGCTGTTTTGCAGCCAAGGCTCTCACAGCGACCTGATGGCCCTGCAGTAGCAGAGTCACCTGGAACTGGAAAGGAAGAGGACTCCTGAGTCCCACCAAGACCTGCTGAATCCCACACTGGTGAGCCTGTGCCTTCGAAAGCACGCCAGGTGGATGTGGGAACCACTGCCAGGGTGGGGAGATGGCAAGCTCAACCCCAACGGCATGCACCACATGCCTGTGTGTGTCAGGAAGCGAGAGACAATGTCCTCATTCTATTATCCCGGAGTCTTGAGGAGGTTACAGTGAGCGGCCTAACTTGAGGGTAATTTGCCCTAATCTGACAAGGACCAGTCTGCCTGTGTAGATTCTCTTGATCCCTTAAATGACACACTGCTCCCCTGCATTCCCACGGCACCCAGCACATTTTTATTTACGCTGAACTATGCTTTTCTTCCTAAAGGAGAACTCACGCGGGGTGTGTGTTTACCTCCTCTGCAGGGCAGGACGGAGTCTTGCCCATCCCTTGGCACCAGGGATTTGCACAGACTTAAGGCTTGATGAAGGACGGCTGGGAAATGATCATTTCAATCTAGCATCACATGACATCGGGACACCAGGAGGCTACCATCGGCTCCTAACTCACATGCTATTCCTTTTATAGGGTAACGTGCAACCAGGGGTGGAAGGAGGCAACCCAAGCCAGGCTCAGAAGCCAGGAAGGGCTTGAATTTGGGTTCCAACACTCTGCCTGCTGCCTCTAGGACCTTGGAAACTCACCCTGTCTATTCCTTTGTTGCCTCTCCTGCTGAATGAAAGCAGCAGCACCTAATTTACGAGGTTGCAAGAATCATGCAATGGGTGTCATGCATCAAACCCTTAAGCTAGGCCTGGGCACTGCTGAAGGCAACAGGGTAAGCCTGAGGCCAAACAATGAAGTCGGTTAGGAAAGCCCATCTCTGCTCTCTTGCTGCCAGGTGCTAGCTGAGGAACTTAACCAAACTGCCCAGACTTCTCTCTCAGGTAGAGAGAGTGTTATAGAGTGGGAGTCAGCAAATAATAAATGTGCTGGGCCCTGCAGCACAACAGCCCATTGCAACACACACACACACCCCAGCCTATACTAGGAGCATACAAGCAGCCACAAATAACAGCAAATGAATGGGCATGGTGAATGCTGATCAAACTATTGGCAGGGATGGGCAGGTGCCCAGTGCCCAAACCATTTGACCTCCGAGTCTCATGCCCTCAGCACTTTGCTTCTATAGCGACTTGACTGGCAGGCCTGCCATAATCATAGATGACTGGGCAGAGAGATGCAATCACTCACACAGTGTAACGCCGTACACCTCTGAAAGCGCCTATAATAACAACAACAGCAATGATTAGGAAGCTTTGTCAACTGCTTTTTCTGTGCCAGGTCTTAGGTGAACCTTATTTTCACTGAAACTTCCTTGATTCTCACCACAACCTGCCTGTTCAGTGCACCAGGTAGAACTGCCTCATTGCTGTTCTGACCACATCCATCTCATTTTACAGCTGAGGAGATAAACACCTTGCCTGAGGCCTTCCAGATAACTGGGAGGAAAGGGAACACAGATGGGGGCCACACTCTTAACCACTGCCATGATGCCTCTGCTTGGCAAAGAGGGTGTATATACCCATCCTTTACTAGAAAGCAAGGCTTCCGTGGGATCCCATCTTATTTTGTTTAGGGTTCCCAGTCCCAATATCCAGAACAGTTCTTTCTGCACACAGTAGGTGATTAATTATTTTTTTTGTCGAATAAAAACATACATGTAGTTTAAATGAGGTCTTTTTGGAAGCAACTAGTTTAGTATAATGAAAGAGTCCAGTCATGGACCTCTGTTCTGTCTCTAACAGGCTGATGGGGAAGATCGGGGTAGGTGTGGAGGGAGGCAGAGAGTCGTTAGCCGTCATATGCCATGTATGTGGCAACCTGTCCCTTGAGACTGAAGCTTCATAGGGAGTCAGGCAACACTTTCTGCTTGTTTCCTTTCAGCTTTCTGCTTTCCTGCTCACAGCCACAACTTACCTTCTAGGAACTTGCGGATCATTGAGTCCTTGGTGGGCCGAGAGAAGCTTTCTCTAGAGCCTGGGTTACCCGCACTGGCCTGAAGCATTTCAACATCTGGAAGGAAAATGAAATGGAGTCAATGTACTGTTTGTTCTTCCACACAGGCAAGGAGACTCGGATGGATTTAAAAGGTTATCCAAGGTTTACCTTTCTCCCCTTCCCTATTTCTCCCTCTTTCTCTCACTCCCTTCCTCCCATCCACTCATCCTTCCTTCCTTCCTTCCTTCCTTCCTTCCTTCCTTCCTTCCTTCCTTCCTTCCTTCCTTCCTTCCTTCCTAGTAAGTGTTGAGCCTTAGGGAAAGTGATAAGCACAACACCCCAAGCCTTTTCTTTGATCACAGGCCTCCAAAGACAGCCACGCTCATGTGTGTTTGAAAGACTAGGTTTAATTTCAAAAAATACACGCTGCAGTATTGCTTATTACAGTAAAAAAAA